>QRFB01002581.1:0-48841 GCA_008931105.1 Oenanthe javanica | reverse complement strand
ATATATATATATATATATATATATATATATATATATATATATATATATATATATATATATATAGATCTATAAAAACAAAATGCAAATGTTTAGTTAAAATGTATTCACTATTCAAATATATATATATATATATAGCTAATGTCTGTAGAAGCATTGGAATGTTCATACCAAATACAAAAATAAGGTGAGTACTGAGTAGAGGTTTTATAAGCTGCTAAAACCTCACGTGAAGAAACTAAGATGACAGCACCAACATTTTTGAAAGAAAATATTTCAGAATAAACTTCCATCAAACACTAATATGTGAAGACATCAGCAAAGCAATATAAATATATTGTACGAGTATTTATGAAATGCAAGCAACAAGAAGTACAGAGTCTCAAGGTAACTGTAACATGCTTCCTTCATTATGCTTGGTGCCATTTCCCCTGGCTTCTATGTGCCTAAAAAGAGTGTGAGGGCGAGTGGCCCCCGGTGGGTGGGTTGGGGGGGGTTTAATTTGGGGTCAGCCATCAGAAACATCTACTTACAACAATACCATTTTACAACAACCATTTTGATCAAGTAATTCAGCTGAGGATAGAACCTGAACTTCATATTAAGATTACTATACCAGAATGTAAAATAACTCACGAAGTAGCAATAAAATAGTTTAATTTGCTACTCAACAACAATAAATAAATGTAATTCACAAATTACTGATAACCATGTTTTGAAAAGACTTTATTTACTTATTTAATTCACATGTATAAACTATATCTCCCATAGCAGCAAAGGATGTTCCGAGTCACAATTTCAAAGCTCAAACACATTATCTAAATCAATTCATCAAACAAATTTAGGCATATTAAGAAAATCATCCTATATAAGCGTCATTTACCAAACAAATCTACATACACAAAAATCCAATCTTCGATAAAAAAAATATACCTTACGCTGCTCGCTAATGAGATGAGCAAACTTATCAATATTCGGCACAGCAAGCAACTTAGGCATGAGATGATTCCGGAAATGCCCGGGAGCAACTTTAACAACCTCTCCCGCTTTCCCTAGCTTGTCTATACTCTAAAACACACATTCAAAATCAAACAGTTAAATAAAAACACTAACAATAAAAACCCGAAAAACTCGAGAAACTCACAGTAGTAAGAATAACTTGGAGCTTTCGATATCGAACACCATGAGCAGCAAACAAAATGGGGTGATGTAAAACACTTTGGGAGGCTCGAATGAGTGCATTTCTACAGTGTTGTTGCATATAAGCCATTCTATATATAAATCACTACAAAATGACATAAGATATAAAATATATATTAAATTAAATTAAGGGTTGCTGAAATTAAAAGAGTGAATGATATAAGATAGATATACCTAGTTGCTTACAATCGCCGGCCGGAGAGGAGGCTACGGTGGCGATAACTAGGGTTCAGTTGGGGAAATTAGAAATGCACCGAGTGGTGTCGTGAGTTAATACTTACTATACATGCTTTACTCTTTTTTAATTTCATTTCATTTTTTTATCTTTAAAATATAATCTTTTATTAAAATTCTTTTTTATTTCAATAAAATTTGACTCGTATTCGATTAAATTTGTAATTGAGAAGAATGTAAACATGATTTTATCTTTAATTAATAAATGAATTGAGCTCATGACAAATGGAACTGTTTTTAAATTGTTGATGTAAAAAATTATAATAAATGAGAAATGAATTTAATTAATTTTACAATTAAATTTTTATGATGAGAATTGACAATAAAATGAATAAAAAGGAGAATGAAACCTTTTTTATTAAAACGGAGCGTTTAAGTTTTAATTTGTGTTAATAAGAATGGAACGGAAAAAAAAGGAAATTTTTGAAAATTCATCCGGTTCAAATATCATTTCATTCGAATCTATCCGACCAAACAAAACAATTTGAGTTGTCATAAGTTAAGTTCATGATTCTTAGAAATGTTAATTAAATCATATATTATATATTTATGATAGACTTCTCTTTTAAAAGGTGTCTACGTTGTAAAAGTTCCAATAATAATAATTATGTAATGTAAATTAGTAATAGATGAGCAGAGTACGTGATTTATGATATATATTGTATTTAAAAATTTACGAAACTTATATGATATGTCCGAAATTAATGTGTTCATTTATCAATATGTCCATTTTTCAATCTATTTTATAAATATATTCTATTACCTTATTTGTTAGGGATTGTGGTGTTAAAATTGTAATCAACTATAAAATACTTAGATTAATTAGGAATGAGTTAAATATCAAATAACTTGTTAAAGTGGTCCAAATATATCAAATATCTCATTGAACTCAAATAGGTCTCATTTAACATATCAATGTGATGACTAAATCTCATTATGTTAAAATTTAACAACAAACACTCAGCACTGTTGAAAGATTATGAACAATTGTAATTTTTTGCCACATAAACACTGACCTGGCATCTTCAACATGTGTATGTATACAATAGCAAACATATATGTCAAGTATTTTACAGTAGCAACACTAAATAACAAAAAACATGTTCTGGTAGTAACAACACTAAACAAGGCTTTAAAGCGTCAATTTCGAATTTAGCGGTGTTGATATCTTGATAAGATCGAGTATATTTTAGTGTTAACATCCAGTCATATATTCGCACAGTAACATCCTTCTATGTACAAATAAAGTTTGATACATCATTTTCTTGGATGGACCGGGGCTTAAGGACTAGACGTGGTTGAATCCTTTTGGACTATGTTGAAAGTACTTTGTACTGATCTTGAGATTGTTTCTTTTTGTTTAAAAGGTTTAATAAATTAAAAATTTGTGAAAGTCTCTTAATGGACAAGCAATTGAATTGATGCAGTAGAAATTAAAAACCTCCAGTAAAATTATGAGTGGGCACAATTTCAGTCGGTTGATTTTAACAAGGGGCAAGCAAGATGGAAGAAATTAAATCTTAGTATTCTAACAATATCAAAAGATCCTACAATGGGATGGACGTTATACTTCATGTAACTTATATATTCAAAGAGGACATGCAGCAACGAGATTATCAAATTTGTCTAACTTATAGGATTTTGGAACAAGACATGCAGTATACTTCAAGGGACAATTCCAAGAGAGTGACTGAAATTGAATTATAGGAGCTAGAAAGTATTTGATACTTCATGTATTCCTGTATCTCATAAATTTACATTAATATCTTGATAATCGAAACAATTATTTTAACGGAAACTTTTTCTAATCTAGCATATAATTGAACCACCTAACACTAGTTTATGATTATGAACGGAAAAATGTCTAGAGTTTAGGGTTTTTGTTGTGAGAAATATCATAACGTGATGTATATGTGTATATGTGTATACGAGAATGAAGGAACGGTCAAGTTTTAGTTTATCAACCTTCATTCATGCCATATCAAGAGTCCATTCATCGATATGTCATACAAAATGCCCGGCTAACGACAGATCTTCTCTTTAGTGAAATGAGATTTAGTCATCACATTGGTATGTTGAATGTGACCCTTTTGAATTTAGTGAGATATTTGATATATTTAAGTCACTTTAGTGAGTTACTTGATATTTAACCCAATTAGGAATTAACTAAGTAAAACATACTGTCATATGTATATTGACAGTATGTTTAGTTGTCACTTGTAACAGCATGTATAAAGGTCAAGTAGGTGACAGTAAGTTTCAATAGTTACTGTCTTGTAAATATGTAATAAATGATATATGAAATAGAAGTTCACAAAATGTTCATGCACAACATAAATCAAATCATTAACAGTAATATTCTGCAAATTGAAGCCTACGACAGCATATTCAAGTGACAGCATATTTGGAACAGACGATATCAACTATTCCTTTGACAGTAAACTTGGAGGAGATTGAAGAATCAAATACATCAAGTATTACTGAGAGCAACTACTCCTTTCACAGTAAACTTGGTGGAGATTGAAGAATCAAAGACAACAAGTATTATTGACAACAACTATTCCTTTGACAGTAAACTTAGCGGAGAATAAAAATTCGAAGACAACAAGTTTTACTAACAACAACTTTGGCGGGGATAATTGACAACAATATTGGCAGGAATAGTTGACAATAGTTTTGGACGACAATATATTTTAGAAGACTATCAAGCTTGACAGTAAAGTATGTGGAGTCATAGATAAATGCATCAGTGTTTATTTTCATTGTCTCACACTCTTTTGTGGGAAAAGTCTCTAGCCCAAAAAAATATCAAGTAGTTTTTTCCAGCTGTCTTCAACAATCCTATCAATTCCTCATTCAGCTCCTTCGTTTGATCACTTGAGTCATCAATTTGAAAAATTATAGCTCTCAATTTATAGATTGATGTTCTCTGCATTCTTTCATCTAAAGGAATACTGCAACCTCTTTGTCCATCAGGATTGAGCATCAAGATTGGAGTATCCAACACCATTTTTATCTTAGCATCTCCCATGCTCATCTCCTTCTCAGTGTCATCCTCCATCATGTACCTTGGTATGTATTCTTCAAAGTCTAACTTCATCATCTTTTCATTTTTCTTAACCCCTGCTATTACCCCTTCTAGATGTTTCACCCACTTTGTAGTGGTGTCATCCTCTCTATTTAGCAAATAAAGAACATATTCTAGTTGTTTTGATGACTTTTGAATTAAATCTTCTTTAGACAGCTTTAACACTCTTCCATTTTTTAGAAAGTATAGCAGTTTCTCTTTAGGTACAACACCATCAAATATATCTTTTACCAAGTGAACAACAATGAGCTTGTCCAAATGGTCTTAAGTTAATTGTTCTTCAGGTTTGTCTTGCAAAGAATAGGGATCTCTGAATACATTAGCTTCACCTCTGTAGACCTTGGCTTTTGAGTTACCAATTCCTCCCTTATCATTTCCAAGTCTAGCATTGAGAGCTAGAAACTAAGTTTTTGTCCATAAAAGATAAGGATTCTTCTTTCTGACCAGAGTTTGTTGTTCTTCCTCCTCATCTTCAAAGCTAGTTTGGAAGGAATGTGGTTCCTTGCATGACAAGTAGAGCCTTTGGTTTTGATGAAGCTTTTTGTTGGACTTTTGAAGATGAATGAGATGGTTGGCTACTTACAACATTTACACTTGCACCTCTGGTTGACCTTGTCACAGGTGCAGATGTTTATTGAGGTCTAGCAGGTTCATATGTTTCAAGTTTCTTCTTGATCAGAGTTTTTCTTTGAATAGAAGTTTTCTTTTTCTTTAATTGAACTTGAGCATTGTCAGTATCAGTATTCATTTTCTTCACTTCTTGTTCAGCAGCAACTGGATCTATGTTAGGATATTCTGCTTCAAGCATCTTCTTTGCTAGTTCTGCATCCTTCTTTAATTTTGCTTCAACTTTCTTTGGATTCTCTTCTTCTTCTTGAAGTTTTCTTGCTAACTCTGCATCCTTTTTTATTTGATCTAATTGAGCTACAACATATGTTTCACTCAGAGAATGATTATTGCCTTTGTCTTGTCTAAACCCTGAAGAAATCAGAGTTTGTGTCCTCACAATTTTATCTCCCTTATGACTCCCGGGAATTGTGTCATTATTTCCACTTTCATCACCATCAAATTTATCAAGAGATTTAACAGGAAGATCATCTTTGCATTTATCTTTTGAAGCTTTCTCCCCCTTTTTGACATCATGAAGGATAGAGGGATGATCCATAATCAGAGTCAAAGAGTCCTGAACAGAAGAAACAACAGTAATTAGAGTCTCCAATTTGGATTCCAAAGTTTTATGTTGTTTGAAGAGAGTAGTGAATTTCTTGTCAAAGCTATGGTTGGTAAGTTGGACAGCAGTCTAACTTTGAACTTTGATCAACAGGTTCTTGTGTGTCTGGCCCTTTAGAGACTACTACCTTACTGTGAGAGATGGGTTTTTGTGTGTCTAGGGAAAAAAACTTTCTATTTCTTCTTCCTGAAGAATACTAGAGGATCAGTCTTACTTTCTTTCATGGCAACAGCAGCCTGAGTTCGTTGAGCAGCCATTTCTTGAGTGACCTGAGCAGCTAGTTCTCTCACTCATTCATAAGAAAGTTCAAGTATCATCTGTGGTATTAGAAGGGGAATCAAAGACTACCACTAGTCCTGATGATGTAGCAAGATCAGTATTTTACATATTAGGATTGTCATCATCATTTTTATCCCAACATTTCTCGTCAATAATTTCACTGTCAGCCCCTGTTCCCTTTTTATCTTTAATTGGTACATCATTTGAAGCACCTTCCAAGGTGATTATAGGACTAGTAAAAGGATTACCATGAAGAGAGGTCTTGATTTGATTTATATCCTCAGTCATGTAGGATTTTCGCATCGACACTAAACTCTCTTTTGCAGAGGCAGCTACATCAGGATTTGCAGTATTAGAGTTTAGTTGTTCAGAGTTTGCAGAAACTGTGCCTTAGAGGTTTGTTTTGAAACTGATGCCTTTTAGGATACATAGAGGTTGACAGATGTGGTGTATCAGTGATTGGTGGATGACTGGGGTTAGAATCAGAGTGGGGATTTGATTAACTCTAATACTCAGTCATTGAGAGGAAACCACTTTCATACACAGTAGGCAAAGTCTGATGAAGAAACTGCCTGACCTGTGCAGGATAAAATACCTTAGATAAGGATGCCCCTCTCTTGGCATCCTTTCTGGCCAAATCAACAAAAAGTCTTTTATTCATTTAAAAAAACAGGAATGTTAGTTTCATCAGCAAAACTAACATCTGGCAAAAGATGACAAAATTAACTGTAAAAATCTAGCATAATATACAGTATATTTATCATCACTAATTTTACGAGCTATTAGCCTAATCAAAAAATAAGCAAAATTAATATTTTGAGAATGGGTCAGAGAATACCCAATTTGTTGAGAGAGTAAGGGAATAACATCAAAATTTGTGCACTTGGCTGTGAAAGCCCTGGTTATGCAGTCAAAAATGAAATTCAATTCTCTTCCAAGATTGGGCCTTGTAAGGCTTCCCAGCTTCGATAGACTTCCTCCATAGCCTATTTCTGTGAAGAAACCTTTGATGTTGCCCTCAGTTGCAACATCATCAAACACTTCAAGCTCAAGAAGATGAAGAGCTTGTTGAACCAAAATAGGAGTGATAGATTGTCTGCCATTGCATTCAAAGGTGATTATGGATTCTTCAGTCTCGCAGACATTGTTGAAGAGAACCGTGCAGACATTGTTGAAGAGAGCCGTGGACCAGATTCTTATCATGGCATAGGTAGATATGACATTGGGTTCCCGAAGAGCATACGCAATACAACTTTGGGCAAGAAAATCTTGTATTATATGAAAGTATGCACTCTCGGGTGTTTTCTGAATAAGTGCAAAGTAATTAGTGGTAACAAAGGTATAGTTTTGGAAAGAAAATCCCTTAGAGGCCATTGAAACAGATGTGTTGGAGATGCTTAGGGTTTTGTGAGAGAATGCGAAAATATGTTACATAATACGAATGAACTTTGATGAGTCTCTCTCAATTAGCCTTGTAACCTGTAGTGGGACACGTGGTAACATGTTAGAGGTTATAAAAGAATTTGAATGGGTCCTAGAATTCTGCAACTGTGTGTGTATGTGTATATCGTTGTACATGAGACACACGTGCCTCAGGATTGGTTCGATCAGAGATTAACAATTATGACGTCACAAATGTAAATATGATGGCACAGAAATAAATAAAAAATTGTCATTGAAAAATAAACAACTTTATAAAGTTGACTGAATGACTGTGAATCAGAGACTGCTACTAAAGCTGATAGAGTCTACCCCATACTCTGACAGAGTTTACCATAGACTTTGAAATATTTTATCATAGACACTGATAGGTGAGGACATCAGAGTGTGCAAGTACTGAGTCAATCATCAGAGTGTCCTTGAATCTGTTTGTTGTCCTTGAACTCTTGTTACCATTCCCTATTAGGAATTATGAGATTTGATGATAACAAATTACTTAGAATTATAATAGGGATATTAATTTTATTGTAACTGGTCAATGGGTATATGATTTATAAATATCCATTGACTAGGAAACTAGTTATCAGTTGAAGCTTGTTAATCAATTGATAAATTGGATTGTAACATTTGATTTATATTTCATTATCAATTGATTGTATTGCTGCGATGGATGTTGTAAAGTAGTCGACTGATGTTATTGACTTCAATTTATAGCTTCTCAACGGAGGTGAAGAATGGCTAATCAACTGTAAATATTCTAAGTCAGAATTCTCATAAATGAAGTAATCAACAGATATTGGAGTCAATGGATAAAGACACTACTCGATGGATAAAAGTTATCAACAGATAAAGACAATAAACAGATAAAGGACCATCAATGGATAAAGAGTTGATGGATAATCTAACTATCTATCAATACATCAATTGATGGATGGATAACATATCCATTGATGGATAAACAAAGGAGGATCGACTGATAAGCTTGACAGTAATTATCAATTGATCAAGGTTTCCCAAATTAATTAAAGACAAAAGGAATGAGAACTTTACAGAAACTAAATCAATGGAAGACAGTCTTGTTAGGATTGTGAAGACTTTCAAGGTAGCACTCGAGGAAGAGATCAAGACAAAGATTTTTTCAGAACAAACAAATACAAATGATACTGTGAAAAGTAGCTACAATCTATTTTAGTGAATACATTGTAAAATGTAATTTGTAATTCACATTTTATCCATCGATAGATAGAGAAATAGATGTAGAATATGAACTGCTATATATATTCTTAGCAGCTCATTGCAACAAGTAGTAGAGGTGAGAAAGAACAAAAACAAGAAAAAATATAGAAAAGCTAGAACTCATTGTATTGCTTTTTCTTTGTTGAATTTCACATCTTGTAAGTAGTTTGGTAATTTTACCAAGGTTAATTGAAAGTAAAAATACACTAGTGGAAAAACCAATCCACTAGTAATTTTTAAATTGCTTGTTTTGTTTTTAATATATTAGTATTCCATTCATAGTTTAAATAGTTCTCTTCACTATACATTTCTAAACACAAAAATCTATCAAAGTACAAACTTGTATCCGCAGGAATTCCGTAAAATTCTTAAGTTTGTATTCAACCCCCCCCCCCTTCTAGAAACTTCTTGTACTCAATGGAAAATAACATTCCCAACTCATTTACTAATCTCGTAAATGTTGCTTCACATAGAGGCCTGATAAAAATGTCTGCTAGCTGTTGATCAGTTGGAATAAAATGCATTGCAATTGTTCTATCCATGACATGTTCTTGATAAAATGATATATAATACTTATGTGCTTTTTCATAGAGTGTTGAACTGGATTTCCTGTTATTGCAATTGCACTTTGATTATCACAATATATATGAATTTTATAAACGTTCAAGCCATAGTCCAACACTTGATTTTTCATCCACAAAATTTGAGCACAACAACTTCCTACAACAATATATTCTACCTCTTCAATTGATGTCGAGATTGATTTCTGCTTTTTACTGAACCATCAAATTATTCTTCCTTCTAAAAATTGACAACTCCCACTTGTATTTTTCCTGTCTATTTTGCATCCTGCAAAGTTAACATCTGAATAACCTATAAGTTTAAAATCAAATTCTCTATAATACTATAAACCTTTCCCAACTCATTTACTAATCTCGTAAATGTTGCTTCACATAGAGGCCTGATAAAAATGTTTGCTAGCTATTGATCAGTTGGAATAAAATGCATTGCAATTGTTCTATCCATGACATGTTCTTGATAAAATGATATCTAATACTTATGTGCTTTTTCATAGAGTGTTGAACTGGATTTCCTGTCATTGCAATTGCACTTTGATTATCACAATATATAGGAATTTTATAAACGTTCAAGCCATAGTCCAACACCTGATTTTTCATCCACAAAATTTGAGCACAACAACTTCCTACAACAATATATTCTACCTTTGCAATTGATGTTGAGATTGATTTCTGCTTTTTACTGAACCATCAAATTATTCTTCCTCCTAAAAATTGACAACTTCCACTTGTATTTTCCTGTCTATTTTGCATCCTGCAAAGTTAACATCTGAATAACCTATAAGTTTAAAATCAAATTCTCTAGAATACTATAAACCTAGATTAATGGTGCCTTTGAAATATCTAAAAATCCTCTTAACAACAATCAAATGAGGTTCCCTTAGATTTGTCTGAAATCTAGCACAAAGATAAGTGGCAAACATGATATATGGCCTTCTTGCAGTCAAGTAGAGTAGTGAGCCAATCATACTTCTATAGGTTGTCATATCAACAGGCACACCTGTATCTTGATTCAACTTGGTTGATGTGGCCATGAGAATAGTTGCAGTAACAGAGTCTAGCATGTTGAATTTTATCAACAAATTTCTTGTATACTTGGACCGATTGATGAATATGTCTTCATCAGTTTGTTTAACTGGTAGTCCCAAGAAATAGCTCAACTCTCCCATCATACTCATTTGGCACCTAAACTGCATTAGCTTGGAAAATCTTTCACACAATTTATCATTAGTGGATCCAAAAATTATATCATCAACATATATTTGAACCAGTAACAAGTCCTTACCTTGATTCCTATAAAACAAGGTTTTATCAATTATATCTCTAATGAAGCCACTTTCTAATAGAAATTGAGCCAGACTTTCATACCATGCCTTAGGAGCTTGTTTAAGTCCATACAGTGCCTTGTCTAACCTGTAGACATGATTTGGATATTTTGGATCTACAAATCAAAGAGGTTGTTCAACTTAGACTTCATCTTCAAGTTTTTCATTTAGAAATGCACTTTTAACATCCATCTTGTAGACTTTGAATTTTTTGTGTACAACATAAGTAAGAAATATTTTGATTACTTTCAGTTTAGAAACATGTGCAAAGGTCTCATCATAGTCAATGCCTTCTTGTTGAAAATATCCCTTGGCAACCAATCTTGCTTTATTTCTTGTAATAACTTCATCAGAGTTTATCTTATTCTTGAAAACCCATTTGGTGCCCATAATAGATCTATTCTTTAGTCTTGGAACAAGAGTCCATACTTCATTTCTCTCAAATTCATTTAATTCCTCTTGCATTGCAGTTACCCAATCTGTATCTTTAAGAGCATCTTCAACTTTCTTGGTTCTATTTGTGAAAGAAAGTTACGATACAGACATTCATTCTAAGTTATTTTTCTTGTCTGAATTCCAGTGTTAGGATCACCAATTATCAAGTCAGGTGTATAATACTTGGTCCATTTTCTGATGTGAGGAAGATTCCTTGAACGAGATTCTCCCCCATTATTGGCATCATAAAATGATTCTTTAGTAAATGTTTATCCTCCCCCTGATGGTGTGCTTACTTAAGAGCTTCTATTAACAGAGTTTGGATTATCAGATTCTATGTCTATCAAAGATTGATCAGATATTTCAATTATAGAGTTTGGTTCAGTATTCTTTGTGGAAGATTGATATTGTTCCCCCTCAACATGTGCAGTATCTTCACTTGCAGTTTCTATTTCTTCAGAGTTCTTTGTGGAAGATTGATATTGCTCCCCCTCAACATGTGCAGTATCTTCACTTGCAGTTTCTATTTCATCAGAGTTTTGGGAATTAGAGTTTAGAGAATCAGAGTTTATCTTATCAGAGTCTGTATCATTTGAATTTTCATTTTCAAATCTCAGACATTCTTGAACTTGTTCATCATGTAATCATGTGATCTTAGTTTCATCAAAAGTGATATTTATGTATTCCATAACTACCTTTGTCCTTAAGTTGAATACCTTGAAGGCCTTTGAAGAAGTTTTTGAGTTTGTGGAGTACCCCACAAAAATACCTTCATCTGTTTTGAAATCAAACTTTTTGAGTTGTTCAGGACTTGTTTTTAGAATAAAACGCTTGCTTCCAAATATGTGAAAATACTTCACATTTGGCTTCCTTCCTTTCATCATTTCATATGGAGTTTTTCCATGCTTGTTGATCAATGTACAGTTTTGAGTAATGCAGGAAGTGTTCACAGCTTCTGCCCAGAAGTAAGTAAGAAGTTTTACAGCTTTCAGCATTGTTCTAGCAGCTTGAATAAGAGTTCTGTTTTCCTTTTAATTACACCATTTTGCTGAGGAGTACCAGGAGCTGGAAATTGTTGTTTTATCCCTTTGGTTGTATAGAATTCTTCTATTGCAGAGTTCTTGAACTCTGTTCCATTGTCACTCCTTAGAATCTTTACTTTCAATGTTGATCCATTTTCAATCATGGTGAGGTGATCAAAAATGATCTCATCTGTTTCATCCTTCTTATTTAGAAAATACACCCAGTGTATCTCATAAATTCATCAACTATTATCAGAGTATACCTTTTCTTTCCAATTGGCATGATATTGACAGGACCAAATAAATCAAGATGTAGCATGTAGAAGGGTTCTTTAATTTAAGATTTAGTATTACTTTTGAAGGATGTCTTTCTCTGTTTTACCTTTTGACATGAGTCACATAGGCCATCAGGATAGAATTGAGCTTTTGGAAGACCTCTCACAAGATCCTTTCTCACCAGTTCATTTATATTTCCAAAATTCAAATGTCACAACTTTTTGTGCCAATTCCAGCTTTCTATTGGAGTTGCTTTTCCAATTAGACATGTTATTGGTCATTCATGATTTATCTCCAAGCCTGCTTCAAATAGGTTGTTATGTCTATGACTAATGAGAACTACTTTACAACTCTTTTTACTTTTGACTTCACAATGTGTTTCATGAAATTTCACAGAATAACATGTCAATCATTTGACTCACACTCATCAGGTTGTGCTTGAGTCCTTCAATCAGAGCTACATTTTCAATGATGACATTGCCAATTATAATATTGCCATATCTCGGTGTTATTCCTATGCTGACATCTCCATAAGATACTTCTGGGCTAACCTTCTCTTCAAACTCTAAAAGCAGGGATTTATTACTAGCCATATGTGCAGAACATCTACTATGATGTTTTTCCTTTTTTCCTGCAATCATATTTGTAACATAATTAGAAGTTTAGAGGAACCAAATAAGTTTGGATCCTTTCTTTTTAACATTGTTAACTTTTGCAGCAGAAGTAACTTTATCAGAAGTTAACAGAAATTGTATTTTCAGAGTTTGGTTTTCTTCTATTAGCTTTTACAACATACTTTTGTTCTGCAGCATTCATAGAGGAAATAGGAGTTTTATTCAAATGAGGTAAAAGTTCATAATAGTTAAAAACAGACTATGATATTCTTTACAAGTGTAAATAGAATGACATAAGCTACCACAATGAAAGAAGGATTTTATGGCCTATATCTAGTCTGTTTCCTAACTTCTGATTTAAGTTTCTCAGATTCGTTCTTTTTATTCCGCCTGCAGTCAATAGCAAGATGATTAGAATTGTCACAAGTAAAACATGTCTTTCTAGGTGCATCAGGAATATACTTATAACCAGTCTCCTTAGATATTCTTACCTTTCTATTCCTATTTCTTTTCACTCTTTTAGGCTTATCCTTGTTGAGAACATACTACATCTTTTCCTTAAGTTGTTTCGAAGAAAGTAAACCAATATTTATTGGTTTATCTTTTGATATAGTACTTTCTTTGTTTTTGGAAGTGTTAGAACCTTTATCAGAAGTGTCTGTTCCATTACTATCCCTAACAAAGTTCACAGGTTTAGTCAAATGTTCATTAACTCTTGTGTGTGTTTTAGAAATTTTATTATTTTTTTCACTATCAGACTCATAACCTAAAGCGGATGTCCAGTTTTTGTCTGTTAAAATTTCTTAAACCTTTTTACCAGAGTTTGTCCAGACTCTGAAGGTTTCCCTTTCTTTGGCTAGTTCAATTTTTAGATAAGTCACTTGGATTTCTAACTGAGTTTGCATATGTATAGCCCTTTCACAATCTTTCTTAGTATTTGTCATGTGCACAAGTTCATAATCAAGAAAATCATTCTTAACGGATAATTTTTTAATTTCATATTTTAGTCTTTCATTTTCAAGAGATTGAGTCTTAAAACTGACATGCAAGGTTCTAAGAAATGATTTTAATTCATAGATATTATCAGTGTCTATGTTAAAGATTGAATCTGGTACCTTATTAGAGTTTGTAGTGGGAGTCTCAGAGTTTTCCATGAGAGCATAGTTCACTTCCTCATCAGAGTCCGAGGAGTCCATCAAGTCTTTCTTGGATGTTATGAGTGTCTTTCCTGCTTCTTTGCTCATGCACTCAATTGCATAGTGCCCCATCTTGTTACACTTGTAACACTTCATTTTTGATTTGTCAAGTGTTTTTGACTTCCCTTCTCTGTCTTCTCCCTTCCTGAACTTTTCTTTGTTCTCGGAATTACCAGACCTTTTCTGAAATTTTCCCTGAATTCTGAACTTCATGTACTTCATCTTTTTGAAGCCCTTGACAATCATAGAAACCATTTTCATCATGTCAGAGTCTGTGAATTCATTATCAGAGTCTTCATCAGAGTTTGTTTCAGACTTTGATTCACTGATTTCCTTTACTTTCACCATATTTACTTTTCCTTTTGAGACTGTAGGATTTTTTCATTAGTTTTCATATTTTTTGTCTCCACATTTAATGCAACTTTTTTTGACTTGCCACTTTTTCTATTTTTCCTTTGTTATTAATCCAAGTCATGAGTTTTTAGCTTTTCATATATTTAATCTAGAGTTATATCTTCCAGGTCTGCTCTGTCTCTTATCAAAGATGTTTGCAAGTCCCATTATTTAGGTGGAGCCCTTAGAAATTTTGTGTTGGAGTCCTCATTCTCATACACCTTATCAACCAAATCCAGCTCATTTAATAGAGTGAGAAATCTATCATATGTATCAGTTAGAGATTCATTGTGTTTTGCCTCAAAAAATTCATACTCTTTAATTAGAACAGATCTTCTATTCTTTTTTATCTCCTTGGTTCCTTAACATTGAACCTCCCGTGCATCCCATATTTCTTTTGCAGTTTTACAAGCAATTACTCTGTTAGACATTACAGAATCCAGACTGTTGTGTAAGATATTTTTTACCTTTGCATCCTTGAGAACTTCTAGTCTTTCTTCAGTAGTCCAGTTTTTCTTGTCCTTAAGAGTGTAATATTCAGGACCTTGTCTTCCTTCAACTATGGTTGTTGGTACCAACTTTGTTGGTAAATACTGACCTTCATTAATCCTGTCTAGATAATCAAGATCTGTAGCTTCTAGGAACATCATCATTTTCACCCTCCATGTAGGGTATTCAACCTTTTTTAGAATTGAAATTCTGATACTTTCATACTTATTTCCATACATTGTTTGAGATCTTTTAGGTTGTACGAAACCCCCTGCTTTGATACCAATTGTTACCCAGTAATTGGACTATTATAGAAGGGGGTTGAATATAATAGTACCAAACAATTGAAACTAGAATTGCAAAATTAAAGAACAGGTTACATGATACAAATTCTAACACTCGAGTTGCTGATGGTTTGGTTATTAGAGGGAGATCTAAGTCTAGAGATGGGGGGAAATTCAGAGGTCGTTCCAAGTCCAGAGCAGGTAGTAATGTTGAGTGTTTCTATTGTCATAAAAGGGGCACTACAAAGTTGATTGTTATGCTCTCAAGAAGAAGGAAAAATATAAAGATCAAAATTCAGATTCTGCAAATGTGGCACAACCAAATGATACTGATGAGAGTGTTCTCACTGCTTGTGTGGCTAACAGTCATTCTGTAGCCGACTGGATTCTTGACACAGGTGCTTCATATCACATGTGTTTACATAAAAATTGGTTTAGTACATATGAGCCATTAACTAGTGGTTCAGTTATTATGGGTAATGATGCAGTTAGTCAGACGATCAGTATTGGTAGTGAGGACTTTGACAGATGTGCGACATGTTCCTGATTTGAGGATGAATTTGAACTCTCTGGGCACTTTAACTTCTCTCGATTGTAAGTATTCTGGTGAAGGTAACACTTTGAAAGTTACTAAGGGTTCTCTAGTTGTAATGAAAGGTCATTTAAATAATGGCCTTTAAGTTTTGGATGGTACTACTATAAATGGTTTTGCTGGAGTATCATCATCATCAGATTCTGATAAGGATACAACTATGTTGTGGCATATGCGCTTGGGTCACATGAGTCAGAGAGGGATGGATGTTTTGAGTAAACGCGGTTTGCTTTATGATGTCCATATTACATCATTTGATTTTTGCGAGAATTATATTTACGGTAAGTAAAAAATGGTTAGTTTTAGTACCGGTATACATTTAACGAAGGGTACTGTTGATTACATTCATTCAGACTTATGAGGGCCTTCTCTAGTTATATCTAAATGTGGATCAGTTTACTTTCTTACATTCATTGATGACTTCTCTAAGAAGATATGAATTTACTTTTTGAAACACAAGAGTGAGGTGTTTGAAACTTTTAAGAAGTGGAAAATCTTGATTGAGAACCAAATAGGAAAGAAAATTAAGCTTCTTCGAACTGATAATGGCCTAGAATTTTGTAGTGGAGAATTCAATGAATTTTGTGCTAATTCTGGGATTGTTCACCACCACATAGTTCGGTTTACTCCACAATAAAATGGTGTGGCAGAGCGTATGAACAGGACTTTGATGGAGAGAGCTAGATGTATGCGCTCTAATGCTGGCCTCGGAGATGAATTTTGGGCTGAAGCGGTTAATACAACTTGTTATATCGTAAACCTCTCTCCTTCCGCTGTAATTGATCGTAAGAGTCCAAACGAGGTATGGTCAGGTAAACCTCCTTATTATTCTGATTTAAAAGTTTTTGGATGTCCAGCATATTATCATGTTAGGGATAGCAAGATAGACCCTCGAGCTAAAACAGGTATATTTATTGGTTATGTTGATGATGTGAATGGCTATCGTATTTGGTCTCTTGATACTCCACAGAAATTCATTATTAGTAGAGATGTTACTTTTAATAAAAAAACTTATACTTGTTCATGAAAAGGTTTTTGTTGAGTCTACAGGAGCAGAGACTTCTAATGTGAATGATGTTGAGGTGGAGTTTGGTGGTAACACTTGGCACAGACAATCTCTCGTTGATGATTCTTTTATAGAAGATGTTGTTTCAGGTGGAGAATCCGTGGAAATTGATCAGTCATATTCTATTGCTACAGGCAGAGAAATGAGACAGATTAGACCACCTCAGAAGTATGGTTACTATGATTTGGTGGCACAGGCACTTACAGTAGTAGACGAAATGGGCATTCATGAACCTGACACTTATTCAGAGGCTGTTACATGTGAAGAGTCCAATCAGTGGGTTGTTGCAATTGAACAAGAACTCGAGTTTCTTCTTAAAAATTAGAATTGGGAGTTGGTTCAATTACCCAAGAACAAAAGTGTTATTGGATGTAAATGGGTTTACAAGAAAAAAGAGGGGATACATGGAGTTGAAAATTCTAGGTTCAAAGCTCGATTGGTGACAAAGGGCTTTAGTCAGAAAAAGGGTATTGATTATGATGAGGTATTCTCACCAGTAGTGAAACACACTTCTATCTGTATGTTGCTTGCTATGGTTGCTCTATTTTATATGAAACTTGAGCAGCTTGATGTCAAGACTGCATTTCTTCATGGCGAGCTTAAGGAGACTATCTACATGACCCAGTCAGAAGGTCACTTTATCCAAGGAAAGGAGGACTATGTTTTCAAGTTGAAGAAGTCTTTATACGGCTTGAAACAATCTCCAAGACAGTGGTATAAGAGGTTTGATAGCTTTATGCTTAGTCATGGTTACCTTCGTTGTACATATTGACGAGACATGCTCATAGCTGCAAAAAACATGTATGAGATTCAGGTTTTGAAGAAGCAACTTAGTGATGAATTCGAAATGAAAGATCTTGGTGCAGCCAAGAAGATATTAGGCATGGTGATCCGTCGGGACAGAACGTCGAAGAGATTATATCTATCGCAAAAGAGCTATATTGATAAGGTATTGAGAGGTTTGGCATGCTCAAAGCCAAGCCAGTTCAGACACCTTTGGCTTCTCATTTCAGATTGCCAGTTTTGGATTCACCGTAAAGTGAAGATGATGAAAACTCTATGTCTCATATTCCTTACTCGAGTGCAGTTAGTAGCATGATGTATGCTACGGTGTGCACTCGTCCAGATATCGCACACGCGGTTAGTGTGGTTAGTAGATACATGACTAATCCTAGAAGATTGCATTGACGTGCTGTCAAGTGGATTCTTCGGTACCTTAAAGGTACTAGTGGCATGGGTTTAGTATTTGATGATACTAGTTCTTCTGGAACTTCTTTGGTTGGGTTTGTTGATTCTGACTATGTAGGTGATCTCGATAGGAGGAGATCATTGACATGATATCTTTTCAGATTTTCTGGTTCAGCTATTTCATGGAGATCAACTTTACAGTCGACAGTTGTTTTGTTTACTACAAAGGCAGAGTACATGGTTGCATCTAAAGCAGTGGATGAATATATTTGGTTGAGAAATCTTGTGATTGAGATTGGGGTTGAGCAGGAACCAAAGTCTGTTGTCTTTTGTGACAATCAAAGTATTTTGCACTTGATTAAAAATTAAGCATATCATGAGAGGACGAAACATATAGACGTCGGATATCATTTTATTCGTGAGGCTGTCTCTGGAAGAGATATTTTGGTGAAGAAGTTCAGCACTCATGACAACCCTATAGATATGTTGACTAAACCAATATCGGGAAACAAATTCAAGCATTGCTTGAATTTGAGAGGTGTTTGTTGTTAAGTTGAGAGCTGCCCCATGGAGGGAATTGGAAGGCGAAAAGGTTATTTTTTGGCTATATCCTGTTTTGATTATGAAGTAGACATTTGTTTCATGTCTCTTGTTTCTTACATTGAGTTCGCTCACGTAAGCTTAGAAATGTGTTATGAAAGTGTTTGCTTCTCGGTTGCTTGGTGAAAATCAAGTCAAGGTGGAGATTTGTAATATTATTTGTCTTGATTTGTCTTGATTTTCTATTTTTTGGGTTTTTTATTTATTGGGATGGCCACCTAATAAATATATTGGTTTTACTTATTAAATAGAATTATGATAACTATTAGTTTTAATATGAGAGTTTTGACAAATATATATTAGGGTTCTCATCTTTTGTATAGATATACTTTGTAACTTTGCCAATATAGTAAAAGATCTCATTGCCTTGTGGATGAAGGTCACATCGACCGAACCACGTTAAATCTCTGTGTTCTTTGTGTGGTTGTTCTTGTTTTCTTTATGATTAATTGGTTGTTTATTTGGGTCATAATCTTAACAATATGCAGTATGCCCTCCCCCTCAAATGGTATCTAATATCTTCACCTTCACATATCATGCTCGGCACCTGTCATATTCTGCCCATACTGAAGTCCACCAGTCTCTCCCCTAAGCAAGATCACCCACCTATCTCTTTGTTAACCCAAGCCTATCCGGAGTCTGGATATGGTTATAACCTAAAAATCTAATACCCCTTGTTGGCCTTGTTAAATACGCTTTAACTTCACAATATTATGATATATATTGTACGCTTTTAACCAAGCCCGCATATAAATATTATTTTTGGATACATCCAAAAAAGCATGCAATGTCCCTCCTGCAAAGGATATGGATAGCCTAGCGTATTTATGTTGACTTTCATGGGTCATGTAGTGATGAAAACTGCAATTTATATTCATAGAGATCGAGCTCACTAGCTGACACCCTTGGATGCAGGTGCTTAGTTAAAAAAATACTTTTTAAATGAATGTTTGTCCTCTGATGACATTCGATCAAGGAATCCGAGGAGCCTAGTTGGTGATCAATCTTCCTACTTCTATTGTTGGTTTGTAATGTAAATATCTCTTAAAAGTCCCTGCATGCATACATGTGTGTCGAGTTTGTCTCGGGAATGCATTTTTTGCATCAGGTTGTCAGTTTTCAAACAACAGAAGGTATCTTTAAGTTATCGCTAACTCTTGCATCAGCACCATAGCTTATTGGTCAGAACTTTTTCTTTTTTGGCTGAGGGAGATTGGAATGGATTAGAAGAACTGGGAAAATGCCCTTCCATAAATATCTCCATATTACTAAAGAATTGGAAAGGAATGGGAGGATACAAATAAAATGTTGCACTGCTAGATACACCACTCCAAGTACTCAGCAATGTCATTTAATTCGTCCAATCTTTAGTTATACCCAATTCACATGACAATCATCGAAATGTCATCTGCTCCAAGTTCATGGTGTTTGCATATGCAAGTACAAAGTATTGGTTGAGATTCATGAATCTAGAAAGGGACCCATGTTACTGTATTACCTTCTATAATTTACAACCATTTTCCTTTTACAGATTTCACATAGATTTCACGTAGTCCGTTAAGGCTCCATTTTGAGTTGTGCACTGTTCAAGGTCAAGCATATTTTGAATGTCATAGTCATCTTGAATACATCTCAATTTGATCCATTTATCATATACTGATGTGATTACACTACCTCCGACTGCCGTAAAATCGACCGTTCTGAATCCAGGGTTAAACCCGACCGCAAATTACCTGGGTCAAATTTATATTAAATCCGACCGCTATAACCGACCATTATTGACCGTGGACCCCGTTAACCTGACACGTAACATTTTGTCATTCATGGTCCATCTTCATAGTTATTAAAGTGAAGTGTTTTGCAAGTTCAAACACAATGCATCTATAAAAGAATGTGTGTTTCCATTTACTTTGTATCAAAGCACAGGTTTCTTCTCCAGGCTTTGACAAATGTAATTGGTAATTCCTATATTGATTTCTGTGATATATGAGATTGAAGTGTGACCAACTGTGATAACACTTAATCTTGGGATACGAAGGCATCATATTTGTCCTCTTGTGTACGCATATTATTTTTGTTTATTTCTGAAGTGAGAATATTATGTGTGGGATTAATTAATGTCGACTTGGAGTCCGTTTCTAATATTAATTTTAATTATATTCCATACATCTGTCTTTGAATTTCTGTGAATCTAAAGTAGGATGGATATGATATATCATGGTAATAATACATCAGTTAAAATGATTTTATATGGCGAATGTTACTCATTATCCTGGTATTATGAAATTGGTATGTACTATATATATAGATGACACAAACACTGTCCATCTTGTAAAACATTGCTTTTGTAAATATAAATGTGTGGGTAGGTTGAGCCTGGATGATATAAGTAATAAGTTGAAACTTCACACCTCAAAACAGTAGATGAAACACGCAAATTGGCCAGGTAAGTGTAAGAAAGTGGAAGACTTCCATATTTTCACAGCTAAATGACCCCTTATTTAGAATAACAAGTATGCAGTAACAGCATAGACCAAGTTTTGATGCCGCTATCGTAAAATGAGGAGTTCTTGGGATTGCAAAATCAGATTCTACAAATATATAGAACTATGATGTTAAAGATAACAATAAAATCATATTATACAAAAAATATGGACAAGAGTGCTTAGTTAGAAACTAACATGCCTGCATATTATAAGAGAAATAACTTTATTAGATTTAGAGCAATTACGACATTAGGATCTGTCTTCAGATCTTATAGATAAATGAAATCTCAAATTCCTTTTTATCTCTTTAACCTTTCTCTCCCGATATCTTTCCACATTTACCCGTGCTTTGTTACCTGTTTTCATGAGTTGGTGCATATAAAAGGAGAATAAACTTCCTATATATTTGTTGGAAAATGTGGGTAGAAGCCCCACATCGTCAAGTCATTTTGAGCATAAGTTTGAATGCTTCTTGATTGCGTGCGCGCAACAAGTTATGATTGGAGTACGTTCGTCTTCGAGAGAGCTTTCCAACGCATATTTAAGTATTCAAAATGATCAAGGAATGGATGAGATATGATTATCCAAAGTTGGTACCTTGAAAGTGGAAATCTAGAAATGAGAACTTGAATCCCACATTGAATTGGAAAAGTGTTTTCCATGCCTTTATATAGTAGAACACTTATGTAGTGTTTAAGATGTGTTAGTATGGTATTGCTCCACCACCCACATGCGCGCAGGGGGGGTGCAAATCATGGGATTTCGAGGGCAAATTCGTGGCTTCGCAAGCCTTCGGGCTTTCCGCGTGGGCGACCTGCGGACACGAATGCAGCAAAATTTAGGGAGAATAAATCCGGACCAGTTTTACAAAGTTGCTGTCAGAATTGCTTAACTCATTTCAAACTTGCTGTTCTGACAGTAAACTTGGCGGGCAAACTTGCTGTCATGCGGCTTGACAGTGAACTCAAAACCTGCTGTCGAGTTTCCACTGCTCAATATAACAGTTCGAAATTGGTTACGAATTTAATTTTGACAACCGATTGCCTTTATTATTTAACGCGTGGTAATTAAGGAAATTGTGTAGCGCACAAGTTTTTCCCAGTCTATATATTCATCTCTTTCGGTCTTAGTTTAACATATCGAAATAAGCCAGTCCTTTGACCTAAACCCTAAACACAGTCGTCCTCTTCCTGGTGATAGTTTTCTTGCTCTGTTCAAGCTCGCTGAAGGTGCTGTTCTTCGTGACATCATCGTGTTCTCGTTTTATCCTAGGAGGCTATCGACTCAAACATACGGTGAGAGGCGAAATAGCTTTAAGGAGACAGTTCCGCACTGGACTCGAGACATCCACCGTTCTGTTCTCTTCTCTTCTCTTCTCTTAACAGTTTTGTTTATTGTCATACACTAATCTGTTGTTTGCACACACAATCACTCCGTATATATAATTGTGTTTTTGGCAGATTGTTTCACAATATTAACATATCGAAGAGTCTTCCATGATGTTAACGATCTCAGATGTATAATCCAATGGCTGCAGTGATTTGCTAGAGTACGAAGTCATTTGTACCAAATAACAGGATATTTGTAGCGTCCTGACTGGTACAAACATTTTGTAAATAGTATGTATTTGTTAAAATAATATATGATCCAATATATCAAGTCCTCATGGTGTTAGCTAGGAGAGCTTATTTAAGCTACTTATAAGTTGAAAAATTGTTTGTCAACTTTTAAGTTGCTTATTAGATAAACCGAATGGACCCATTATCTTAACAGTAATGGAACATGACCTTATAAATATCAGTATAAATTTTAATAGATGTTAGAACTCAGAATACAGTAGTTAGGTTTTGGGTTGAATAGCATGTGCCATATTCAGCAGTTGCCTGGTAACATCAAACTGCTGTTAGCAGCACTTGTTATCATTCCTTGATGGAATTTCAATTGTATTTTCAAGTGCAATGATGAGCAAACCAGAAAATGTACAATTTACGCATGTTTGAATTAGATATACCTTTTTGCTTTTTGTTGAAAAAAAAATCAGAGGTTACTGCCGCAGTTTCCTAGCGTTCCTTAAATTTGATTATTTCTCACTTTTAGACTTTTACTAATCGTAACTGGATGTTTTATATTTTTCTTTGATATCCAAAAGTGATTTAGTAGGTTACTTAATTATGTTTCTTAGTTAGAAGCGCACATCATCATTAGGGACAGTTATTGTCTACCAATAGCAGCTGATTACGTTAATCTTCCGTGTTAATGAATAATTAGAACAGATTGCTGTAAAGGGTCAAGTACATATATATAAGTTTCTGCTGCATTGTGTAGCCTTTTGGTAGTGCTCCTACTAATTATTAGTGGCTCTTACCAAAATTCAACAATCTAGTTTCATTAACACTGATGTCATTGTTAGGCCACTGTCCATTTTTGTCTGCTCTTACTTTCATTACAAACATGACAAAAATAGAATAAGATAGGATCTGTTGTACTGTAGTCGATACAAGTTCGGACCCTGGCTTTCCAACTCTTTATGGAAAATAAGGGTCACACTGCGTAGATAGGGACTTCTCCTATACTATGATGATACGAGAAATATTAGATATCATATGTAGATTGATAATTACCACAAGCTATTCTCCACTAATACTGACCATTACTGTTGAGCACTGTGGAGGTAAAAAAAAATGCAATATACATAGGCGGATTGAATTAAGAGATAGCAGATGTCAAGCTGAAAGTGGGAGATCAGTTTGAGCCATGCAAGATTTTGGAAGATGCTAGTAGCTATTGATCCTGTTTTTGATGGAACATAAAATATGGGTGCAGTTGACTTGCAGAATGTGGCTTAAAGTTATTGCATTTCATCATCATTGTTGTATACCTATTGGGTGGAATGCACCATCACTACATGCAGCTCTCAAAAAATTAGACGACTTTCTCTCTGCTTCCTGCCTATTTAAAAGCAACTTCATCCCTTCATTTTCTTGCCATCACAAAACCATGACTGACCTTGTATATTGCAGAAACAAACCAACCATGATTTCTCGAATCAAGATTTCTCTTCTTGTTTTTTTTCTACTCTGTATTTATTTGTCTTCAGGTAATTAGCAAGTTCTGAAAATCAAAATGATCTTCTCACTTTTACGTCTTTTTTTAAGTAATGTGAACTAACCAATAACTTTATAAGTAATATTTCTTCTTGTGCTTCATTCTTCTATAGGCGCTTTCAGTGATTCCAGTAATGGTGCAAGATCCATCTACTCCCTACACCAGGTAGATGAAGATGCATGCAATATATTATACTTTATTCGGATATCTTGGAAGTGTCTAAATGAATGAAAGCTATAGTCACATGAAATCATGTTTGTTTATCATGGCAAATTATTAGTTTTTCATAATTTTAAGAAACTTGTAAACATAATTTTATCAAGTCATGACAGTTTATACAATTTTTAAACTTTTCGACGCATTGGTTTTGCTAATTACTTTATTTCTATGGTAAGGATGGTAGTATGAGGGTGAACTCAAGGAAGCTACTAAGTCATGACATGACGGACTATGACGATGCTGGAGCAAACACTAAACATGATCCAAGGGGAAGGAGAGGTGGTGGCGGAAAGAACCGTTGAGTCCCAAATGAAAGTGATAATGTTACAGAGTTTTTGCTGGTTAATGAGGAGACATGTTATTCTTGTACTTTTTCAAAGTACGATATTAGCACTTCATGAGTTTCTGATCTAATATACTTCTTAATACTTATATTATGTGCCCTAGTTCATTCACTTCTCGAACTACTTTTGTTACCGAAAAAAGAGGGGTATCTAGTATAGAAATATTGAAACATATAGGGGTGCAGTCTTTAGTTTACAGTAGTAGAGTAATGCAGGTCAGACCAAGCTCAACACACTTGTTATGGAGTTTTAACAAGAAAAGAAAAGTTAAATATTTTTGAGTATTCACTCTGCATTTTCTAACTAATCACAAAATGAGATTTGATATTGAAAATTCATTTGTGCGATCATTATAATATTGAAAATTCTTCAATCAAACACTGGTTCGGATTTTGTTTGATTTCTGTGAAAACAATAAGCAATATCTCAAGAATCAATAGATGAATGAAACAAATAAGGTTATTGCAAAAATAGTTTGTTGCATGATTCGTCAAGTTCTGAGCTGTCAGCTTTTGGACAAAGCTTGAACTAGCCACATGTTCTTCTTACCGTGCTTGATAATATCCAGACATACGAGTATAGTCGTCTAAAATATCGGGCTAAAACAAATACAACACAAGATATGAAAGCCAGACCCCTACTTTGCAAGGACTATTTATAAGAACAATGAAGATTGGAACTGTCTTCTTATGTATTAATTTGAGGAGAAGCACATTTTTCATTATCTACTTGCAGAACATAAGTATGTCTTTCATAATACTCTCCATCTACAAGTATAAATTTTTTTATCACGAGTTGTTGTCTATGTATAATATATAATGACCAGATCTTAAATAATAGTTGTCCATGTTAAGTGCCTAATTAAGCCTTGTGTTCATCAGGGCAACTTGGTGTAGCGTTAATGTCGGGCATTCTGCATAGGAAATTGAAATCAGCTTAGACCTAATATCTTTAGCTTTGTCGATATTATTATCTGCAACCTTGGTGTCACTGCCTTTGTTTGGAAAAGACGGTTTCTCTGAATGAACCTTCTCGATCTGCTACAGAATATGAGATAACAATTAGCGACTTCATAGTCAGATCCTGAGGCAGCCACATTTCCATATTGTTTCTTTTCCATCTAATGACGAGGTGTTCCTACAAACATAGTATAGCTATCATTGCATAGGAAAAAACATACAAATACAAGCACAAATAAGCTTGTGTTTTTGTCCATTAAATAGAAGAACACCAGACAATTTAAGAATCAACTATGCTAAAAAATGTTGCACAGAGCCCTTTTCAGTTGATCTTTTGAGTTAAAAAAAACTATCAGATTGTAATTACATATAATGTTGTATTTTGAAGGAATAAGGAAATAACAACCCCCACAAATGTCTCTGTCCTCTCACTTAGCACGTATGGGAATGGGCTTTGCACTAGAGATGGATACAGAGATACAAAAATGCTAGATCATTTTCCTAATTTCCTGTAGCAATGAATCTGGAACTCTATAACAAGATGACAGCTTATTATCAGCAAGGCAATCAGGCAGCTCAGGCCTTGGACAGTGATAAAAGACTCAAAAATTCCAAGGGAAGGGAGCATGGCTATTTCCTATATTTTTCGTAGTATAAAAGAAGCAGCATATATTCATGATAAAATTGCATCAACTAAAATCATTAACTATGACGATGACGATGCTGGAGCAAACACTAAAACATGATCCAAGGGGAAGGAGAGGCGGTGCCAGAAAGAACCGTTGAGCCTCAAATGAAAGTGCTAATGTTACAGAGTTTTTGCTGGTTAATGAGGAAACTGTTGGAAACGTAGTGGGCTTTATCAACTATATAAACTCAAACACAGTATTATAATTTTACTAACATATGACCACAACACACTTTCTTATATAGATAATATATATTAAACTACAACTTTCTATTACACACTCGTAAGGCTTCAGCCTTTATTTTTTTAACTGAGCTTCAGCTCCATTTTTTCTCTCTATTTTAACTTCACTCCGGTACAATTCTATGACAACAAAGGACTGCTATTTATAGGTTTTAGTTGCACTAGCCTGCTACATAAATTGCATCTTTATCCCAGATGTGTCACCTCTGTTTCATACTTGATTTACAGTTGTAGTTGTGACCAGCTTACCTTATTTCATGTTATTTTTAAAGACACCAGTTTGTTACAGTGCATATCCACCCGCGTAGTAACCAACTGTTGTTAATCTTTATTTGTTAACACAGCTTGTTACGGTGCATATCCATGTACCGACTAACCAATCCAACTGCATACATAATATTGGGACAAGTGAAAGTTAGGTACCTCAGACTTCCAACCAAACTTTTGAACAACATCGGATTTACTGACTCTCTCGTTTAATCAACTATGAGCTTTTTGCTTATTTTCACTGGCATGCTCACCGGCTTGCATTCTTCCATTTTGAATTTTTTAAGAATCTACTCAGCATATTTTTTCTGCGACATAAGAATTCCATCTTTTCTTTACTTCACTTCGACTCCAAGAAAGTACGACATTTGACCAATATCTTTCATTTCAAATTCATTAGTCATAACTTTCTTAAAATCATCAAACATACCAGGATTGCTTCCAGTAAAAACCATGTCGCCCACGTATAAGCACACAATCATAATATCTCCCCATGAATTCGTTTTTGTGTAGAGTGCATGCTCGTACAGACTCTTTTTAAAACCATTCTTCTGAAAATATTCATCAACCCTTGTGTTCCATGCTCGCGGGGCTTGCTTCAACCCGTATAGTGCTTTCTTTAGCCGGTAGACTTTATCTTCCTAGCCTTTTCAAACATATCCCGATGGTTGCTCGATGTAGACTTCTTCTTCAAGATAACCATTCAAGAATGTTGACTTCACATCCATCTTAAATATCTTCCACTGATTTTGAGCTGCAATTGTTGTAAGAAGTCTTATGGTAACTGGAGCAAATACCACATCGTAGTCAATCTCGTATCTCTGCTTGTAGCCTTTAGCAACTAGCCTTGCCTTGTACTTTTCAACTTGTCCTTCTTGATTGGTCTTGGTTTTGTAGACCCATTTGACACCAATTACTTTGTGTCCTTCTAAAAGATCTGTGAACTCCCAAGTATCATTATTTTTTATTGCACCAATTTCTTCATTCATAGCCTTGTTCCATTTGCTTTTATCAGCATTTTCCTTAAATGTCACTGGATCACATTCAGCCATTAAACAAAATAATGAATAATCAAATATAGTTTGTACCGGACTTGTTGCATCATAGATGTCATTCAGACTATCTATTTTTCTCGGTGTTCCCCTTGAATTGTTATTGCTACTGATGCTCCCTGAACTCGATGGTGTCGAGGCAGGAGTTTATTGACTTGGACTTTGTGGAGGAGTTGGATCATCATCTTTGACATTTTCAATGTTTGAGTCATCGCCAACATCATCATCATTAAAGAACAAATCTGCAACTTTTCTTTCTTCCTCACTCCATCTCCAATAATCTGATTCATCAAACTCAACATGTCAAGAAATGATTAAATTCTTTGTCAGTGAATTATAGAGTCTGTAACCCTTGCTCCTTTTCTCATATCCAGTCAAGATGCATTTTTCGCCTTTATCATCCAGCTTCTTTCTTTTCTGATTAGGAATATTTGCATATGCAATACATCCGAAAATTCTGAGATGTCCAACTGATGGTTTGCTACCACTCCATGTTTCATTTGGAGTTTTGTTTAGGATACTTTTTGTTAGACAAGGATTCAGCAAATAAACTACACATAATACGGCTTCAGCCCAAAAAGTTCTTGGCATGTGCTTTGCTTTCACCATGCTCCTTGCAATGTCAAGAATAGTGTGATTCTTTTTTTTTGCAACGCCATTTTGTTGAGGAGTGTATGCAATTATCAACTGATGATTGATTCCATGTGCTCTACAAAAGCTTTTAAATAAATTTGAAGTATACTCACCTCCTCTATCTGATTTGAGTATCTTCAAATAATGACCATTTTTGTTTTTCTACCATTGCTTTGAATTCCTTGAATTTATCAAGAGCCTCCGCCTTTTCTTTCAAAATATATACCCAACTTTTCCTGATAAAATCATTAAAAAAAATGTTAGGTAATACATGTTTCCGCCAAGTGATGCTATATCAAATGGCCCAGTTATATCAGTGTGAACAATCTCCAATGGCCTCCTGACTCTCCATGATTTTCCAACGGAAAAACTTTATCGATGTTTCTTTCCTTTGAAACATGCTTCACACAACTGATTTGGTTCGTCTATTGCTGGCAATTCGTCCACCATTTTTGTCTTTGACAGTAATTTCAAGCCAGAAAATGCAAGATGGCCAAATCTCAAATGCCATAACCACAAGTCATTTTTAATGACCGACTTTAAGCATTTATGCACCTTCATCTGCATATCAAGAGTGAACAGATGATTCTTTGACATCTCCACATTGGTAATTATATGATTCTCGAACTTGATTTCTGATAATGAGATAATTATCCTGCATTTGTATATTATATCCTTTCTCCATGAGTTGGCCAAGACTAATGATATTATTTTTCAAAATAGGTATATAATACACATCGTTGATATATTTATTCTCATCATTTTTTAATAAAATCGAAATTGTACCTTTGCCTTTGACCGAAATTTTTGATGAGTCACCAAAAGTAATTTCCCCATTGACAGTGACGTCTATCACCATAAATAATTCATTGTGACCACACATATGATTGCTGGCACCTGAATCAAAATACCAAATATTTTTCTTGCCTTATTCGTCTCCTTTGTATGTGAGAAACATAGCAGAACTCACATCTTTGTCTTCTTTTACTGCTGCAAAATGATTGTTTTCTTCCACCTTTGGGGATCTACACTCATAATTGAAATGGTCATACTTATTACAATTATAACACTGAAATTGAGACTTATCACCTCTTTGTTGAAAATTGCCTCTTCCTCGACCTCTGAAATTTTGACCACGACCAGCCGACTGATAACAAAAAGAGGGAGAACACTGATAAGAGAAATAAGGATAAGGATGGCAATGGTAGCAATGGTGGTGAAGCTGGAGCTGCTGGGAGTAGTAGGTTTGCAGGAGTTCGTAGGAGTAATAGGGAGTCAGGAGAAACCAGGATCAAGGGGCAATCATCATCAACCAAGGATGATTTTGAAAAGAAAATGAGCAATGCACAACAGTTTGATGTTGACTTAGAAGCTAGAAGGATTTCTAGAGAAAAGAAGACCAAGGAGCTTATTGAAAGAGAAAGGAAAAGGTTTGAGTAGTTAAAACAAAGCACTGAGTTAATAACAAAGACTGCTCAAACAGAAAACTTGGATGACTTCATTGCACAAGCCAAATATGTGAATGAAAGTGCAAATGAAGCTGCTAATGAAGTAAATATTCATGCAGAGAAATTTCTTCAATTAGAAGAAAAGAAAAAATGAGAAGGATATTATGGTTGAAGAGGAGAGGAAAAAGAAGAGTAGGTTTTCAGGAGAGAAGTTGCTACAAGGAGCCATTTCCTCAGGAATTGCAGATGCTACTAGGAGAGAAAAGGAAGATGCAGAAATAGCTATGCAAATGCAGTTGGAATGGAATCAAATGGATGCAATTGAAGACCAATCTTCAAAGCTAAAGAGACAAATTAAAATGGCAAGGAAAAAGATTGTGAAACCCCAAGAAACTATTTATCGAGAACAATCTGCAACCAAGGAGGTACAACCGATTCAAAATAGATTATTCTTGAAGGATGTGAAATGCAGGAAGTGCCAAGGATAAGTGAGAAAGGGTTGATAGGTTGCAAAACTCATCCAGCAACTTCAAATCATGAGGAGTGCATGAGTTTAGAATATGAATATGGTCATAAAGCAACCTATCCAATGAGGTTGATTATAAAGCAGAGTTACAATACGTTAAAGACAATTTTACCTCTACTCAACAAGAGATATCAGCTAAACATTACAGTTACTCAGGAGTTACAACATCAAATCATAAAGCTGAGGAGATTGCCTTCAGAAGCTGATCCAAAACCTCCTTTGAAACTTTGGGAATCTCAAGTAAAGACTATGCACATGATATTCATAAATGTTGAAGGAAAGAAAAAGTACTTTGATATTTGTAAGTATCTTGACAAAATCACAGATCAGGAGATTGTCTATCTAATGAGGCGGCTTGGGAACTCAGACAGGGATGAGCGGATATTAAAAGGATCATTCATGCGACAACTGAAGGAGAATGATGAGAAGAGAAAGAAGATGAAGAAGTGATTGAAGACCTGAGAAGATTGAAGCAGCCTGCAAAATTCATCAAACTGGTACTTCTAAATTTTAAGTGATTTTAAAATTCTTGATTCTATATTGATATGGGCTGAAAGTAATCCCTAAAGATACAATTAATGTGGCATTAATTAGACCTAATCCGGTCCAAAAGAGAGGCCCAGTTAATGAGGCTTGATACCCTGGTTAGTAAATAAATTCGTAATTAATTAATTGGCTAAATATACAGCTAATTAATTATGTCCAACTACATGAAAACTACTCCAACGAGTAGCCCCCAAGACACCTCAAAGAACAAGGAAACATATTCCTACTTGGAAACTACTTCTATGAACTAGAATCCTTCTAGGAGGTGGCCTACCCACCAAGGATTCCTAAGCCTATTCTAATTCTTAGACTCTCCACGTCTATATAAAGGGTCTAACCCCTCATTCTTAGAACTACGTTTTTTGCTTGATTCTCTAAACATAACAGAGATACGTAGGCATCTTGTGAGGGCAGTATTAAGCTACGAAACACAAGCTCAGCCATTAAAGTTCGATAAGCTCCGACACTCATCGCATTAACTGCACCCTAGTTTTTAATCCATAACATTTGGCACCGTCTGTGGGAAGAAGACATCAACCATGGCAAGAACACGATGAACTGATGGAGACATCGTCCCTACCACAGGTGATCCGACTGCTATCATCCCTCCTGATGAGACTCAAACTACCGAGGTCCCCGTTACCACCATTATTCCCGCTGGAACTCAAGGTCCTAACACTCAAAGGCTTGGCCCGTTTAGTGAGATCGTCCACTCCCCCAATCCTGAGGAAATGGTCCATGGATCCAACCCTCTGTCCCAGGTAACATAAACTCTTTTTATGGCTATTGCTCCTCCTCGCGCACAAATTTCCATTATTGTTATCCCTAGTAGCACTGTTGCCCAACCAAGACTTGGACTCTCCCAAGCCTATCCCCCTCCTTATACCAGAGGGTTGGAACCACAAAACTATGGGCGTAGAGTAGATGTTTGTGATTTCTCAGGACCATACTCAACTGATGATGAAAACTCAGAAGGCACCGATATCAATCCTAGGAGAAGAATGCCTAGTAAGAAAGCCGGTGTTCACAGTCCCATAGAACGCTAGAACAGAAAATTGCTTCTTACGAGGCTGAAATCAAAGAACTAAAGAAAAGCTTATATCGGTAGGATAGAAGGCCAGCCCCGAGGTATGAAGCCCTCGATGTCATAGAACTGGATGGAACCCCTCGAGGGAAAAGAACAGAAAATGCAAGGGCTGACCCCACTGAATTATTGCCACTCGGAGATCCTGATGATCCGACGCCACCCTTCACCGAAACCATCATGAACGTTCATATCTCAAGTAAGTTCAAGATGCCCACCATCAAAGTTTATGATGGAGCGGGCGATCCAGACAATCACGTGAGGACCTTCTCGAATGCATTGCTACTACAATCTATCAATGATGTTGTGACGTGTAGGGCGTTTCCCCAAACCCTGGGGGGCATGGCCCAACGTTGGTATATCCGGTTGCCGCCCAATTCCATTGGATCCTTCAAAGAACTCAGTAAGGCCTTTATAAGCCAGTTTATAAGCGGAAGGGTACATGAAAAAAGTTCGGCTTCATGAATTTGGAGCAGGGAAAGAACGAATCTTTAAGAGACTATTTGAACCGCTTCACCAAGGAAGCCTTGAAAGTCCCAGACTTGGACGAGAAAGTGGCCATGATAGCCTTATAACAGGGAACGACTGATCCTTACTTCAAGAGATCTTTGGCTAAACATCCACCCGAGAACATGCTTCTTCTCCAAGATAGGGCAGGGAAATACATTAAAGTGGAAGAAAGTATGAAGAAAACCACTATATCAGTGGCGACACATGGGAATAATAACAAGAAGAGAAAAGGTAATCAAAAATATGACGCCCGAGACAAGTACTCCAAGATGGACAAGGATTCAGAACCCCCCCTAAGAAAAATAATTTGGGGCAAAAGTTTGCCGAATACGCAAGGCTGAACGCGCCCCGAAGTCAAATCCTAATGGATATCGAAAAAGATCGAGACCTGAGATGGTCTAAACCTCTGAAATCTGATCCTGAGAAAAGGAACAAAAACGCATTTTGCCAATTTCATAGGGATACCGGGCATGACACGGATGACTGCAGACAATTGAAGGATGAAATTGAATTCCTTATCAGAAAAGGAAAACTTTCTAAGTACACTAAAGATGGAAGCCATGATAGGCGCGACGATAATAGAAAAAACAACGATAGTCGGGATAGAAATCCCTAGCCTAGGGGACCAGTTATTAATATGATTTTCGGAGGACCCACCGCTGCGGGGAACTCAAGAAATTCAAGAAAAGCATACGCAAGGGAAGTTATGCAAGTCGTAGGAGAAGCACCTAAACGTGCTAAAACAGATGCGATCATATCCTTCGATGACTCAGACCTGGAGGGGATAAAGTTTCCTCATGATGATCCTCTCGTTATTGCCCCTTTGATAGGAAATTCAGAAGTAAAAAGGGTCCTGGTGGACAATGGAGCGTCAGTTGATATGCATTTGTAAAGATGGGATACAATGATTCTTAGCTAACCCCTTAGGATGTTCCCATCTATGGCTTTAATGGAGTGGAATCAAAAGTAGAAGGAACCATTCAATTACCCATGATAATGGGGAGAGAACCTAGAGATGTCACTCAGATGCTAACTTTTTTGGTGGTCAAAGCATCTTTTACATACAAAGCCATCCTTGGAAGAACAGGTTTGCATGCTTTCAAGGTTGTAGCCTCAAGTTATCACTTGAAAATCAAGTTTCCCACTAGAAATGGTGTTGGGGAGGAAAAAGGGGACCAGAAAATGGCAAGAAGTTGTTACGTGGTAACCCTGAGACCCGATGCAGTCGGGGGGCAAGTCCTACCCATAGAGGACATGGACTCAAGAGAAGACGATGAAAGAAGGGGAAACCCAGCCGAAGACTTGGTTCCAATTCCCTTAGTTCCAGGAGAGCCTGAAAAGGTCACCTATATTGGAGCCTCATTAGAAGAGCCTATGAAAGAAGAATTGACAAAATTCTTACAAGAGAATAGGGACTTATTTGCTTGGACAGCCGCTGATATTCTAGGAATTGATCCCAATCTAATTACTCATAAGCTTAATGTGGATCCACGGCGAAAAACAATAAAGCAAAAGAAAAGGAATTTCACTCCAGAAAGACAAGAAGCCATAAAGCAAGAGGTGGAAAAACACTTAGAGGCTGGATTCATCAAGGAAATTCAATTCCCCGAATGGCTTGCTAATCCTGTAATGGTCAGAAAATCCAATGGGAAGTGGAGGATGTGTGTGGACTTCACTGATTTGAATGATGCATTCCCAAAAGATTGTTTCCCCCTTCCGAGGATTGATGCACTTATAGATGCCATAGCAAGACATGACATGTTAAGCTTCATAGATGGCTTTAGTAGATATAATCAGATCAGGATGCATAAGGATGACATTGCCAAGGTATCTTTCATCACTGACTTTGGTGTGTTTTGTTATCTTGTTATGGCCTTTGGGTTAAAGAATGCAGGAGCCACCTATCAAAGGATAGTAAACAAAATATTAAAACATCTCATCAGAAAAACCATGGAGGTCTACGTTGATGACATGCTAGTCAAAATCCTCGATATGGTCGACCATATTCAACACTTAAGAGAGGCGTTCGAAATGTTAAGACATCACAGAATGATGCTAAACCCTGCAAAATGCACCTTTGGGGTAGGATCTGGAATATTCTTAGGAATGATGGTCTCCAAAAGGGGGATTGAGGTCAATCCCATCAAAATTAAGGCTATACTCGACATGGAATCCCCAAAGACAGTAAGGGATGTCCAGAAATTAACAGGAAGAATTGCAGCCCTAGGAAGGTTTGTCTCAAAGTCTGGGGATAAGTGTCTACCCTTCTTCCAAACATTGAAGAAAGTAAAGAATTTTGTGTGGACGGAAGAAAGTCAAGCAGCTTTCGAATAACTGAAGAAATATATAACCGAAGCTCCATTATTGGCCAAGCCTAGTCCCGAAGACATCTTATACCTGTAGTTGGTTGTATCTGATAAAACCTGAGCACTGTCCTTATAAAGGAAGAAGAAAAGATTCAAAAACCAGTTTACTATGTAAGCAAGGTCTTACATGGAGCAGAACTTAACTACTCCAAGATTGAGAAGTTTGCACTGGCCTTGGTAATGGCCTCGAGAAAATTACGTCCTTATTTCCAAGTGCACAAAGTCGAGGTACTAACTGATCAGCCGCTACGGAACATCCTACACATCCCTAAGGCAAGTGGAAGATTGATCAAGTGGGCCATAGAGTTAGGAGAGTTCGACATCAAGTATAAGTCTCGAACGGCCATCAAAGCTCAAGCTCTTGCTGACTTCGTGGTCGAATATACTATTAACGACCAAGAAGTCGGGGGGCAGGATAAGGATAGAGTGGAAGCAACACAAGAAGCAAAACAAACTCCTAAAGAATATTGGGTGCTCAATTTTGATGGGGCATCAAAATTGAAATCTAGTGGAGCAGGCTTGGTGTTACAAAGTCCTGAAGGATTCATCATTGAATATGTTATTAAGCTTGACTTCCCAGCAACCAACAATGAAGCCGAATATGAAGCTCTGATAGCAGGCCTGGGCTTGGACAAGGCACTAAATGCCAAACACCTCAAAGTCTGTGGAGACTTGAAGCTGGTTATATCCCAAGTAAATGGGGATTTTGAAGCAAGAGAAGAAGTTATGGTTAAATACCTCCGATTAGTCAAAGCTATAATGACTCAGTTTGAAGAATCTCAAGTTGAGTATATTCCTAGAGAAGAGAATGCGAAGGTCGATGCCTTATCAAAGTTCGCCACATCAGAAGCAGATGAACATATGGGGAGTGTTTACTTCCAAATCTTGAAGACCCCAGCATCAATGCAAAGCTGGTAGCCCCGATAAATATGGGCAGTTGCTGGATGGACCCAATTAGAGTCCACCTTCAATCTGGATGGACACTTGTCAACGCCATGGAAGCCAGAAAACTTACTGTGAGGGCCTTAAGGTACGCTTTTATTGATGGAATTCTCTATAAGAAATCTTTTGTTATTCTGTACTTGAAATGCCTAAGCCTAGATGAAGCCCATGAGGCTTTGAAAGAAGTACATGAAGGGATTTGTGGCCAACACTTGGGGGGCAGAGCTTTGACTCACAAAATCACCCGTATAGGCTTTTACTAGCCTGACTTGTTAAAAGATTCTAAGGAGTATGTGAGAAGGTGAGACAGGTGCCAAAGGCATGCACCAGTCGTCAGATAACCTCCTGAGATGTTGACGTCCATCAATTCACCCATCCCATTTGCAATGTGGGGGATGGACATTCTTGGACCCTTTCTAATGGCTAGTGGACAAAGAAAGTTCCTAATCATTGCAATTGATTATTTCACTAAATGGATTGAGGCTAAACCACTAGCCAAGATAACCACAAAACAAGTAGCTCAATTCTTCTGGGAAAACATCATATGTAGGTATGGGATACCACGAATCCTGGTGACGAACAATGGCGCACAATTTAACAACGATAAATTCAAGAGATATTGCAATGATAATGACATCGATCTACGTTTCACTTCTGTTGCACACCCACAAGCGAATGGGCAGGCTGAGGTAGCTAATCGAATCATCTTGGATGGTCTCAAGAAAAGGGTCGAGCGTTCTGCTAATACATGGGTGGATGAGCTTTTGCCAATACTCTGGGCTTACAGTACCACTCATAGAGTCACTACTGATGCAATTCCATTCTTCCTAGCTTATGGAGTTGAGGTAGTGGTCCTAGTTGAAATATCACATGTANAGTTAAAATATCACATGTATCCCCGAGAATCAAGGCCTTTGAGCCCAAGAAAAATGAAGAAGGAATGAAGCTTGCATTAGACTTGATAGATGAAGTCAGGGACAAAGCTCATGCAAAAATCATTGAATATCAAAAGAAGTCGTCTTTCTACTACAACTTAAGGGTCAAAGAAAGGTTTTTCAGACAAGGGGACTTGGTCCTCAGAAAAGCTGAAGCTTCCAAAGTAGGCTCCAAAGACAAATTAGCCCTCAACTGGGAAGGGCAGTACAAGATAAAACGAGTCAAGGGAGGGGGATCATACATCCTTCAAACCCTAGAAGATGTTGAGGTACCACAGACTTGGCATGCCTCAAACCTGAAGGTTTATTATGTTTAAAGAATTGAACTATGAGTTCTTATATTTAGTAGGAACTTAGTAGAAATAAGGTTCGATGAAACCACTAGAATATAAGAGCCTTTCGCTCCAGACAAGATTCCCATTTTGTAAGGGTCGTGCCCACTTAAGCCTTGAAGGCATTATTAATAAAATTCTTAGCCTTTTGGCACCTTCAAAACATGTGTGTTTAGCCTAGTTGGCAACCTTTATTAGTTCTACCATGACAAAAGAATAAAAAGCCTGTTTGGCACTCTGAGTAATGTCCAGTTTTATTTATTCTTTTATGCTCAAAAAGTATATTTTATCAAATATGTTAAGGCACGAAAAAGAAAAACAAATAACAAGGACTTTTTATAAATAAAAAGTCTTAGGAGTACATAAGTTAAAAACAGAAAGGAAAGTACAAGAAATACAGAAAAAATAAAAGAAATTAAGGGAGATCTTCGATATCTTCATCCTCCCCTGTCTTCTCTTCTCCTTCTACTCCCTTCCTAGCATTTTCCCTGGCTTCCGGAGAGGAGTCGAAGACCCGGTCATAATCATCCAAGGCCTCACCACCCGACAAGTCTCCTGAACCTGTGTCTCCAGCTGTGGAAGTCAAGGCCAATGGCTGGCCCATGGGACAAGGAAAGTCGATCGGATCAAAGAGTCCAGGATGCTTGGCCAAGACTGTGTCGAGGCACTTCTCCCAGGCTTGAGCACAAGTCGCCGGGAAGACCATATCGTCACGGCCTTCTTCCCGGCCCTTAGCTTTTGCAGCTCTGCATGGACCGCCACCAGCTCTTACTCCTTTTCAAGCAGTTTCTTTTCTAGAACGACCACCTTTGACTCTTCTTTGGCCTTGCCCTTCCTTTGGGCCTTCTCAGAAAATCGCCACGTCTTGGCTTGATGGGCCATGGTTTGGAAGTATGTGTTGACCTGTTCAAAAAGAACGGCTTAGTAAGAAACTAAGAAAGTCAAAAAGCAACCAAGAATAAAAAAGATAGAAAGTGAATGGGCCTTACCATGGCAACAGCTTGGGCCCCCAGAGTCTCGGCCTCTTCGATGTCCATTTTCAGGACAATTTTGGCTTTGTCCACTGGAGGGATAGAATTCTGTGACCAGTCAACCGCGTTCAGGGTGCTCCCAACAAAAGTATCTTGTCGCCTCAAGCCCCAGCTAGGCCTCCAAGCCGCAGTATCTGGGCTCTCCTCTTTTTCAACTTGAGGCCTCTTTCCTTGGGCCTTATCACAGGGCTGAAGGAACCCAGGAAGATTGGGCTCCTTAATTGGTCCTTCAAGAGCCTCGCGGACCTTCCTCATTTTGTGGGTCTCTTGATCACCCACGCCCAGATGAAAGTTAATATTCTCCGAAGCTACAAAACAAACAAGAAAATAAACGACTGGACTCAGAAAAGTTGGAAAGAAATGACTAGTCAAAAAAATACCATTATCGGAAATATTTGAAAGGCCCACGACCTTCAAAGAAAACTCCTCCAAAATTTTCCTGTGATGGGTCGAGCCCTTATCATGGCCCAAGTCAGCAATGATGAGTTTTTCTTCGGGAGTTAGCTGGATCAAGCCTGTATTCTCGTCCTTGACCTTGCAAAATTTGGGCCTAAAGAGGGCCAAATTTTAGAAAATGTAGTAATACCCGTTGAAAAAACGTCTATGCAAGAAGACTGTAACATGGAATAATAATGGTAATGATACATACTAATCAGGGATTTTCAGAAACCATTTAGCCGATAACTTCGGTCATGTCTGCACTATCAAACTTAGCATCTGTCGTTCACAAAACCGGAGGTTTGAATAATCACAAAACCGGACAAATGCACGCTCACAACATTCAGGATCTGTCGTCTGTCGAAGATGGGGGCAGCCTCTGAAACTGAAAGTTCAAAATCATCAGAAACTGAGGGACAACCTTGTTTTTCAAAATATTTATCACTAGGTAAGTAGGCATATTATGGGGCCGTTTGGGGTTCCTTAAACTTAAAATAAGTAACTTATTTTATTTTTATTTTTTACATATTTCCATTTTTTTAAAGATAAATATTCATTTTAGAATTTTAAAATCAAATATTATCTTCAAAATAAAAAATAAGTTACTTATTTTCAGAAAAAGTACATACATCCCTATTTTTTTCCGGAAATAAAGGCTTATTTTCAGAAAAAAAGTGTTGTCAAACAGGCACTATATAGGGTGTGCGGATTAACTAATAAAAGACTGAGACAATGTAAGTGGCTGGTACTCTTTCAGTTCCAATGTGAGTGGCGGGTATGCAGAACTAGGCGTGTAAAAAAACTCATATATACTCTTTAGGTGTTTTTTGACAAAAAATTGATATTCAATATCAGAAATATCAAAAGAGAACTTAATGACAGCCAAAACTGCACAAGCAATATGTTTTTTTAGTTCTTATACCCCTAGGTATTTGGCTCATGACACTCCTCAATTTTATCTTAGACAAAAACTTTATCATATTTTACCTTTGTATTTATATTAAATATTACGAGAATACAGGTGAGTTCGAACTCGAGACCTCTTCGGATAATATCGTATTAATTAATCAATTCTCTCAAAATTTTAAGTGTTAGAAAGGAGGTTTAACATGATCATATGCATCCCCTAACTTATTTCCATTTGAACTTCAATATACGAACTTCAAATTCAAGTATTTTGCAACCAGTAACTTCAAAACTAAGATCAATATGCATCCTCTTGCAACATTTTCATCCAAATATCGATCAGTAAGACAGTAACACCTTTGGAGTTCAGCCTTTAGAGTTCAGGGCCAAATGGACTTTAATCATGTTCGTTAAGTTAAACAAGTACATAACTTTTTATCGCTGCAATAATATAATTCTAATTGATTAATCAGTTAAGTTAAACAAGTACATTATTTTCAACTCTGAAAAATCTAATTTTCACAATTTAACCTTACCCAATTAATTATTAGGACTTAAGGTTCAATTATCTAAAGTCGATTTGGTTTTAATTTTTGATTTCGATTCAACTCATGTTTTTTTATTCTCTCTGCTCATCCGCCTCCCCTTCTTCTTTCTCACACATAGCCGCCCGGGGCTTCCACCGATTTTTTTTTATTGTGAAAAGCCTCAGTCTCTTAATTTCCTTTCATTTTTCTTGCTAATCTTACTATTAAACCTTAATTTCTATCATCTTTTTTTAAAATAAAAATAAAAATTCTTAGATCAAAAATTATCAGAGCATCCGGATTTTCTGTCTTCTTCGATCAAGCGGGTGGTTCTTCAGTTTCGAGGGATCCGATTTCTCCTATTTTTTTAATTTTAGTTTTAATTTGCAATTTCAGTTTGGTTATACCCTCTCGTTGGTGAGAGTTTTGGTGTTTCTCTCATTTGTTTGTGAGAGTTTTAGTGTTTGATTTAGTGATAAAAGTTTTTAGGTTATTGCAATTATAGTCGATAGCTCAAGCTCAAATTGGGGCTCAAACTGGATTAACTTCAACTGGATATGGTGAAACGGGTACATGTAAATATATCATCTTCAATAAATGGTGTGATTGTATCTACAAAAAGAATGGATTAATCAGTTATTATTCTAGTTATTATTCTGTTTCATGTTTGTTCGACAACACTATTTTTGTAGATGCCGTATGACTTTTCATTATTGAATTATTTTCTACTAAAAAAGGTTCAATTATCTAGATAGATGTTTAATTAAATGTTAATGTATGTTAATAATTTTATAAAAATATTAGAATTATATTTTATAAAATAATAGTAATAGAACATATTATAAAATATATGTTTAAGAACATAATAAAATATAAATTATAAAACATATGTTAATAATATAGTACATAACATGGTATTAAACATATTTACATAAAAAAAATATTAATTATTAAATGATTCGGAGTTCTTATGTTCCCGTAAAACCTTATCCTTTATCTTCCATAAAACTTTACCCTTTATCTTTATATTGATTAGTCCAAGTCCGAGAATGTTAATAAAAAAAATTCTTTTCTTTATATATCACTTATGACATTTTTTTCCAAAAACATACTCCAAATAAATGATACCTTATAAAAATGTCAACTTTATATGTCTTATCTTATAACTAATAACTAATACTATAGGGTATATTAAATAAAATAAATGTTTAAATATATATTCATAAAATAATTATATAAATAAAATTTTATATACAAAAAATATCATAAAAGTCCTTTTATCCTAGGATAATATATATAAATTTAATTAAATAACTAATATTTTATTTATAAAAGACCCAACCCCAAATGGATAACATCCAAATTGACTTCTCATCAACTAGTTTACGCCTGGCTCGTGACAAATTAAAAAATTCTTATCGGTCCTTTTTAAATATCATAAAGAATCGTGATGTCTCAACAACAATAGAAAAACACATACTCCAATAATAATAATAATAAAAGGTTTTAGAGGGTGTGTAAGAAAATCACAATGTTGGCTGCTGGTGGAGTCCCGCCTCTTTTATCGTGTTTGCTATCCTAGTTTTCGATAAGTACAGTTATCTTGTAATATGTAGTTAGGGTCCGGCCATTAATATTTTGGATCAAGCGCAAGTAAAATGACAACTGCTTATCTTTGTTTTGACAGGAACCTTGTCCGTGTTTTCTTTCAATTTGTTTCTGTTGGGTTTTAATCTCAAGCTTGTAATAAAACTAAGTAGTCTGGTAGTCTGTGATTTGTTTTGTTTTGTTTACGTTAGGCGCATAACCAAGTTGTGCAAGTCGTCTGGAGATTTTGTAGGAGTCTCTATTAATAAGGTAGTCATGGAGTTGAAGTAGGAAAGTAGGCAAGTAGTTGTCCTAGTTTATAGGATCGTAAGTTTCGTTTGTTTTCTATATATCTTGTATCAGTCATTTGAATAAATAAGTCTTCTGGAATTTACTTAGCAGCTTTGTTTCTTAGTTCATATAAACACATATACGTATCTTTATTTGCAACATTTGGTATCAGAGCTGTCAGGGTATAGGATCAAGACTCAGGAATGTCAACTGCGGATACGAACAAGATGAAGGGAGGATCCTTCGGGCTGAGCTATCCAACATTGGCCAGAAACAATTACACTGCATGGGCTCTTAAGATGAAGGTTGTCATGCAGGCACAAGGAGTGTGGGGCGCTGTAGAAACAAGTGACCCAAAGGTGCCAGTCGATGAGAAGGTCGATAAGATTGCATTAGCAATGGTGTATCAGGGTATCTCTGAAGATGTGTTACTGTCCATCGCCGAGAAGACCACAGCTAAAGGAGCTTGGGAAGCAATTAAAACGCTTTGTCAAGGAGCTGAGAAGGTGAAACAAGCTCGAGTTCAAACCTTAAAAGCAGAATTCGAGGCTCTACGTATGAAGGAATCAGATGAACTCGAGGACTTCTACATGAAACTCAACGGGCTCGTTACGAATATTCGAGCTCTTGGGGAGGAGATGCAGGAGTCGTACGTTGTAAAGAAAATGTTGAGGGATGTACCACCAAGATTTCTGCAGATAACTTCTACAATAGAGCAGTTTGGCAACCTGGATACGATGACAGTAGAGGAAGCCGTGGGTTCGTTAAAAGCTCACGAGGAACGAGTTAAAGGAAAGGTTGAGATCAGTGAGGGTAAACTGATGCTCACAGAAGAGGAGTGGCAACAGAGAGAAGCTAGAGAAGGCAAGCTGTTGTTTACTAGGGAGGAATGGCTGAGACGAAACAGCAAATCGAGTGAAGGATCATCACCAGTGAAGGCACGAGACAAAAGCCAGGTTAGATGCTTCAATTGCAATGCGTATGGCCATTTTGCAAGAGAATGTCGCAAGCCTAAACGACAGAAGGAACACAGGCAAGAATCCAACCTGACTGAAATAGAAGATCATGAGCCAGCCTTGTTGTTGGCAAAGCTTGACAAGTCTGAAAGGGAGTTGCTGCAACTGGACGAGAGCAATGTGAAACCAAAATTGGCGGAGAAAAATGAGATTAATCAAATGGAATCGAATTTGTGGTACTTAGATAATGGCGCTAGTAATCATATGACTGGACAAAAATCTAAGTTCAAATTGCTCGATGAACAAGTTACTGGTCAAGTAAAGTTTGGGGATGGATCAACTGTAGAGATCAAAGGCAGAGGTTCGATCGCCATGAAGTGCAAAAATGGACAAGAGCGCGTACTCAATGAGGTATACTTTATTCCTAGTCTTCGAAGTAACATTATTAGCATTGGGCAATTGACTGAAGAAGGAAGTAAAGTTGTGATTAGAGGAGAATACATGTGGGTGTTTGACAAGAATGAAAAGCTTCTCATGAAGGTCAAGAGATCACAAAATCGATTGTACAAATTGATTATCGAGACAGAAAATCCTAAGTGTTTGATGTCAAAGGTGGATCAAGAGTCAAAGTTGTGGCACTCACGAATGGGCCATGTAAATTATCATGCTCTGGCATTGATGTTTAAGGAAAGAATGGTAAGGGGCTTGCCAAGGATCACTCAACCACATGATGCATGCATTGGATGTCTTATGGGAAAGCAAGCAAGGAAGGAAGAACCTGGTTATATTGAGTTAAAACAGTCTGGGTATGCAGGTAAGTTGCTTGAAAGGGCAGGCATGGGTGACTGTAATCCCACTAAACTCCCNATGGGTAAAATTTATTGAAGGCCTCACTCTCCGACTAGGGGAGTTCAGGGGTGATTGAAGACATCATACTCTTGTGTGGTTCGCATAGACACTTACAAAGCGTGTACACCAATTCGGGATATACAAAGCCAAGGTCCTAACTTGACATCGAAGATCGCAATGAATTTCTACAAAATTATTATGCTCGCGCACTTACAAACCTTGGCAAAACATATATCTTATTTTGGTTCTCGCATGATGTCTACTTGCATCCGCATAGAAATTACGGGCACTGTGATGCTCCATATTTTTCACTAATCTTTATTTTCAGATATTTCAGCAATTGAAGAATGCTTAGTTCTCCACTACAACAAGCTGCACTGAAGAACTGGGGAGTAGTTGTTATGCCATATTTTTGGCATAGTGCTTTTATTTCCTCTTTATTTTTAGTATTAATTTCATTAATAATTAATTGCTTAATCTCCAAGATATTCTCTCTCTAAAACANCAAGATATTCTCTCTCTGAAACGAGGAAAGAATCAATCTCAATGCATTAATTACGGAAAATATCTCCAAACGATATCCTTCAAATCAGGAAGGTATCACAACTCGAAGATTATATCAGATAAAATCAATTAATTCTCATATTTAACAAATATATCCCTAAAGTCTCTCGGGGATATATATCCAATTATAACAGAACTGCGTGGGTTTGATCGTATATAAATACGTACGCAGGCATCTTGGCAAAAAGGATCCGATACACGAGATAAATCGAGACACCTCCCAAGTCCAACCCAATCTTTTTTTACAAGCTCTAATCCCCATTAACAGTCATATTATTATACTTTTAGCTCTATTATTCCAGCAAAACCTCCGAAATTCGTTGTTACGAAAATACTCCAACAACAGTATTATTAATGAACCAACTGCTGCTGCTATCGCTTAGGGACTGAACAAGAAAGGCATTGAAAAGAACCTTCTTGTTTTTGATCTTGGTGGTGGGACATTAGATGGTGTTTTTGAGGTTCTTGCAAACTATGGAGACAGTCATCTGGGAGGTAAACGCCCTACTTGGCAGTCAGCAGGACATTATATGTTTGCTTTTTGATTGCTTTCGTTTTGCTAATAACTCATCTAATTTAGGATATAATGATAATTGAAATGAAACTGTGTATCAATATTTATTTGTCTTCAGCGTAATAATTAAGTAATTACGGATTATATGCAGGTGAGGATTTTGATGAGAGGGTCAAGGAATATTTTATCAAGTTAATCAAGAAGAAGCATGGAAAGGATATCAGCAAGGACAACATAGCTATTGCGAAGCTTAGAAGAGAAGCTGAGCGTGCCAAGAGAGCTTTGAGTAGCCAACAAGAGGTCCGGGTGGAGATTGAATCACTCTTTGATGGTAATAATTTTTCTGAACCACTTAACCGAGCTCGCTTTGAGGAGTTGAACAGTGATCTATTTACAAAGACCCTGGGACCGGTTAAGAAGGCCATGGAGGATGCTGGATTGGAGAACCGCCAAGTTGATGAGATTGTACTTGTTGGAGGAAGTACCAGGATTCCCAAGGTCCAACAGCTTATTAAAGATTACTTTGATGGTAAGGAACCTAAGGGAGTGAACCCAGACGAGGCTGTTGCTTATGGTGCTGCTATACAAGGATACATCTTAATTAGAGAGGGTCGTGATAAAACTCAAGGTATACATACAACTCTTCTTTTGGAGTATGCGTCTAGACTTTAGACAAGATTGGTTCATTAATTTTGGTTCCCAAGCTCCATATAATTTAGTATAAATGATTCCAACTTTTCATATATAGATATTCTGACAATGGAAGAGTTTGATCGCATGGTTCGCGAGGCTGAAGAGTTTGCAGAAGAAGAAATTAAATTGAGGGAGAAAATCGTTTCTCGATATGGGCTGGAGACTTATATATACAACATGAAGAATCAAATTAATGACAAGGACAGGCTTGTGGACAAATTGGAGTTTGAAGAGAAGGAGAAGATTGATACAGCAGTTAAAGAGGCTCTTGAGTGGTTTTAGATGACAACCAGAGTGCTGAGAAGGAAGATTACGGTGAAAAGCTCAAAGAAGTAGAGTCTGTGTGCGATCATCACAGCTGTATACTAAAGGTCGGGTGGTGCCTCCGGTGCAGGCTCATCATACGAAGTTGATGATGATTCACATGACGAGCTGTGAAGACTCGAGTGGTAATGTCAAGTTTTAAATCAATAGGATAATGAAGGATTGGTAGTGTTTATCTTTTATACTTCTCATGGAAATGTAAGAGTAAAACAAGGTAGAGGTAAAAAAAACATTCCCAAGAGCATCCATTAGCTTCTTGTGATTTGGTTTTTTCAACTCTTCATATTCATATTAGGAGTATGCACGTATATGAAAATCTATTAAAATGTTAGAATGAACATCATATTATAACTTCCATCCCGCAATTTGTTTTTCTCATTGTTCGAAAAGCTTGGCAATAAATATCTTCTGAATCAATTTATATTATTATATTATATAATTAGTATCTGATTCGATGAAACTGACTTGATGTAATTATACAACTTTTATTATTATAAGTTTTATATTTATAAATGAAATTAAATATTCTATTTCCACATCAGATGAAAATTATAGTATGCTAAATATTTTGAAGGCGGCCTGAAATTTCTTAAAATTTAGTCGAAGGTAATGCTATTAGTTGCGTAGGAGGATGAAAAAATTTACAATCATAATATAAAGTAAATTTGAGTTTTTTGTCAAGCTATTATACTGTACTATACAATTATATATGGTGATTGTGTGTAGCTTGACATAGCTTTAAGTGTTATCTTATACGCGAAGACATGTTATGTTACCTTACTCGGTTACTAACTATTAAGTTATGGTTAAAGTAAACTTTTTGACAAAGTTAGAACTATGTCTAAATCATTCTATCTTCATGTCTCTAATACTTTCATAGTTGAGAATAAGTTGGTGTTGTTGCTTTTGCTTATGATCAACCCAATCTTAGACGTGTAGTCAATGACAAACGCCTTGTACGAGTTGCGTTATGTATATATATATATGCACACACAAACATGTCAATGTTCATTCATGCACTATTGTTGTACTAGTTAAGATAGTTTTGGGAAATGTCTCGGTTATGTTTTGTGTTTTTTCTTGGGTTTGTTCTTATCATCGAACCGGGCGTTAGAGCCTGGAGCAAAGAAGGTCATGTCATGACATGTCAAATTGCGCAGGTAATAACTTAGGACTTGTGTAGTTGACACTCCCATTTGCTTATTTGTCTGTCTATGCAGAGTCAGTTTCCTGTCAATTTCCTTATTAAACCATTTGTGTGTGACCTCCTCCTTACTTCTATCTACCTCGTTAGATATCTATAAGAGAAACTTGACATACTGTAGTTCCTCGGCTTATTTGAAGAAGATGAAGTTTGATTAGTTAATCCACCTAATAGACCCTCCTTCCAGAATATGTACTAGCATTTCATTTTTCACCTTTTATGTACCTCCCTAACCTCCTAGCACCTTTCTTTCAAAGATATTATAGACAATTTGAGCATACACAACTTTGTTCAAGTATCCCTGTTGTGCTTCCACTTTATTATTTCTTGATAAATGTAATTGTTTATTTACAACATAAAAATGTACGTGCATGCTTCTGTGTCGACCTCTTATATAGGATCTGTTGGAGCCGGAAGCAGCTCATGCAGTAAGGATGCTGTTACCAGACTATGCTAATGGCAACTTATCATCGCTGTGTGTTTGGCCTGATCAAATTCGACACTGGTACAAGTACCGGTGGACTAGCTCCCTCCATTTCATTGACACACCTGATCAAGCTTGTTCATTTGATTATCAGAGTAAGTACTCTGTATTTTCAAGTATCATATCCAGCTACGTTGGAAATAATGATTTAATAGAATCATTTATTGCGTCTGCTGTCAAATTGCTTGGAAAAATTCAAGTATCTATTACTTGTTGTACTAACGAAAATTTGAAAATTTGGACAAATCAAATTAAAGGAGACTGTCATGATTCAAATGGAGGGAAGGACATGTGTGTTGCTGGAGCTATTCAAAATTTCACATCTCAGCTTGAACATTTTCGCCATGGAACTTCTGATCGTCGATGTAAGGAAATTCACAACTTTTTATATTTTTTGAAAAAGTATCTAAGGTACTAATTATGTTCAGTGATTGCTGTAGATAATATGACAGAGGCTTTGTTATTCTTATCCCACTTCATGGGAGATATTCATCAGGTATGTAATTACAATTGAAGATGAGCATGTTAATATATTCCTTGTCCTCGTTTATTTTCTCCAGACAAATTATTTATGTATATGATTTTCAGCCGATGCATGTTGGATTTACAAGTGATTTAGGAGGGAACAGTATAAATTTGCGCTGGTTTCACCACAAATCGAACCTGCACCATGTGAGTATGAATATTAAGACAACATTAAGTAAAAAAATTAACCCAAGGGCACTTTGACAAATTATCTTGTGTTAAATCTCTTACTCCCGCAGACTAGAATATAACAGATATATTGTATATAGGTATGGGATAGAGAGATAATTCTTACAGCTGCAGCAGATTACCATGGAAAAGACATGCACTCTCTCCTACAAGACATACAGAGGAATTTCACTGAGGTATTTAACGGTTAATGTTTTACTTTCCCCAACTGATATTTGGTAATTTGGAAACTTTGACAAATGTGTGTTTATTTTTAAAACAGGGTAGTTGGTTGCAAGATGTTGAATCCTGGAAGGAATGTGATGATATCT
>QRFB01002580.1:22405-54685 GCA_008931105.1 Oenanthe javanica | reverse complement strand
ACTTGATAGTCCCACTCGATTCATTATCGTTAACAAATTGAGCTTGTGCAGTGCGAGATAATTGCCAGGAAGACAGTGGTATGGTTCCAGTATATAATCAAAACTTAAATTATTTTGCGTNCTCTGTAATTAGACTTGTTGGTTATTGGTCGCACAACTTGATTGTTAGTGGCGCAACTTGATAGTCCCACTCGATTCATTATCGTTAACAAATTGAGCTTGTGCAGTGCGAGATAATTGCCAGGAAGACAGTGGTATGGTTCCAGTATATAATCAAAACTTAAATTATTTTGCGTGATTAAGCTATTGTGAAAGGGTCTAAGATACGAATGCATTGCCATAAAAAAGAAACCATAAGTGTTTTTAGTTTGATATAAACACACAATGTGTAATATCCCGACCTTTTATTCGGAATATTAAAACAATACTAAAATATAATAATTTAAATTTAAAGTCAGCAATCTTGATTTCCTTAAAATCCAAACACAAAAAGTCAAATTAAAAATGTAAATTACTAATATTGGAGATGCAACTCTCATACAAAAATAAAAGTCTCCATGCGAAATAAACAATTCCGCTATGTAGCATGCTAAATAAAAGAAATCCGATGTGAAATAACAATTCCAACTATATAGCATGTTTAAGTCCCTTTATTCGTCTCATTTGCAAAACCTGAAATATATTAAAAGGATGAGTTAAGAAACCCAGCAAGTAACTATTCAACTAACTATCATTTTAAAAAAAAGGAAAAAACATGCTTGTATATTTTAGAAACATCTTTTCAAAACTATCAGAGAACTATAGTTTTCGAAATCGAATAAAACTTAACTTAAAATCTATAATTCGATATAACAATGAATTAAAATGATAAAAGAGACTATATTATTCTACAGTTAAATTCACGGCCACAGTAAGCCAACGACACGGCATTTATATTTTTAAGTTCAGTAATCTCGCCCCGTGACTAGGTATTTATGAGTGCACACTTGTGCGCCTAGAAAGGGTATCTATGTCTATTTCTGAAACTATTGCAAAAATTACGAACAAGTTCGATAAGCAGAGACTGAGAATTCCATAAATCTATGTTCTTATTTTCAAAAACACTTCTCAAAACGAAAGTGATAATCACTGTAAATCTTTAAACAATAAACTTTAACATGTTCTTTAAAACAAGTTGAGGTAATAGAATTTTTCAAAACATGAAAGTATATTGAAAAATCACTTACCTCGATTTCGATATTGTACCCTGCAAATAAAATCACAATTAGACTCTTACGAGTTCATTTGCACTTAAGTTACTACATCGAAAACTTATAATATCCGAAAATAACTAGCTCTAAGGTCACACAACTCAAATATCATACAAATTGGACCATTTAAATAATTTCAGACTTGAGCAGTCCGGAAAAATGCCAATTTACTCTACAAAGATAACTTTATATGAAAAACCCAGAAAATTCAGAGATCTTTCCAGAATAATAAAATTAGTCAAAAACGGACAAGTAATAATACAGAAAATAAATAAACACGGGCTGCCAGAGCATAATCAACTCATAGTCAGACCTGTATTTTAATGGTTTGGACCTCAATATCACAGAATTTGTTAATAGAATATAAACGAAAGATGTAGATTTTGAAAATGCCTTTCCAGAATGATATTATGCATAATTTTTGGATGTAGAATCAATTTAATATGAATTTTCAAAGTTGTAACACAGCAACTCATTTTAACAAGAACAGATTTGATAAACGACAGATTTTGACATACTTATACGCTGAATTTCAGAAAACTCAAAGAATAAAAGTTTTAGATAATTAAAATATATTTTCAAGGACAGTAAAATCACGTAATCCGATAAATAATGAATTAAATACGAATTTTGTAAGAACTCATCATGGACACAAAATACTACAGAATATACATACGATGATTCGAAAACTAAAATCGTTAACTAGATCCGATAATCAAAATTATCTATATATAAACATATATCCACACAATTAAAAACAATAACCCATGTAAAAATTTATACAATATCGTATAGAAACTCATATACACATAGATTATACCACAAATAGGGGTTTTGATAGCAAATCATTCTATAAACATGTAATAGATCACTTATACATATTATTATATGCATACATATATACCCACAAACACATACACATATAGAAGTAGGTTATTACCGATTCAAAGAGTAATCTTGATGACTCATAACCTACTCTGCAGTCCTTCTTCCTTCGTACCCTTAGTTCTTCTTCTTTTTCTTTGTGATTCTTTTTTGTATTCTCTGTGTGTATGTATAATATATTATTTATTGACTAACAATTACAATTGTTGACATTAACAATCATAAACATTAAATAAATACTATTTCTAATTAATACTATTATTCTAATATTTATCATATTTCCATTTAAAAAATAAAATCCTTTTTAACTTAAAAAATTAATTACTAGGTCAATCCTATAAAATAAACTATAAGACTATTATTTACAAATAAAGGCAAATATATTAATAAAAATTAAATCACAAAAATGGGTTATTACACGATGCTTCATGGATTGTTATTTAGAGACGCTGGTAGTTAGATTTTACACATGTTAGTTTTATTGAATAGAAAAAAACTCCGGAAGTTGATCTTAGTAAAATAACTGAGTTTAGAATATTTTCTGGTCTAAAAAAGTTGTAGTATTTTTATAAATATATATAGGGTAAAAATCAGACGAAAATATTTTAGTGAGAGAATTGTGAAAATTTTCATTAATTTTTACCGAACCATAATAACAAAATCAAAAAGAATGTTTTAATAAAATTTTTATTATAATTTTGTAAATGAAATTATGGTTCTACACTATTTTTTTATTTTTTATTATGATTGCGTAGAATTTAGTAAAAGTGTTTACAGTTCTCACGCTAAAAATTTTATAACGGAGTGATATTTGTGAAATTATAATTATACACTTATATATTTATAGAGATTAAGGAGTTTAAGATATATCTTAGATAAATTACGTGAGATACATATGATTTCATATGCAAGGGAAGGGTATTTTTGCAAAATTAGGATTTTGGGTACCTAGCATTACTCTTAAAATTTTACTAATATACTATTATTTTTTACTAAAATCTTAGATTCCTTTTTCTCATATTTATATGAGAAATTTTTCTAATTATATTCTATATATAATAAGAGTAACAAAGATTTTATCCAAATACTACCAAAAGTCAATGAATCGAATCATTCCAACTAAAAAAATATGATTATATTTTATTAAGTCCTCCTAATTGTTAAAATATAATTATATCCAAATATAAAAGAGATCATGTCCCATACTAAACGTTTAGAGATCGATTCTTAATGATGATATAATATTATATAATTATTAATAAATAATAATTACTATCAAAATTTAATATTTATAATTTATTTAATGTAAATTGCAAACGAATAAAAAACACGGGCTTAATCCTTATTATGTACCAGACTAGAGATCTCAGAAAAAGGAGGACTAACACGTTAATTTAGGTCTGCGAACCCAGACACAAGTCACACAACACACGAGCCCGGTATATAACATAAGATTGGGGTAATTGGCTAAGGTAGTACTATATGATTATGGTGACATACTTTTACTTAGTTGTTTACGATATTTATATGATTTAAATTTATGAATTAACATAAATTTAAAATAATATTTAAAATTTAATTAACATAATTTTTAGAATATTCATGTCTGTTTTAATAATTATATAATAATTTAATAGGTTTTATAATATTATTTGCATAGAATTATTTTATAGTTAAACTATAACAAATTCCTCGAACTACTGTTATGTTTGTCTATGTTGAATAGTAAGGGGGACAAGTTTATAGATACAACTTCGTATGTCACCCACCATGTCCTGGAGGCATTATTATTAAGCTCGAGCCTTCAAAATGGACCAGTGATATTTTACAAGTCAGTAATGAGCCTTACCAACTTTAAAATTTATTATTTACATCTACACTTGACCCAAGTCCTTTATTACTCTGTAATTAGACTTGTTGGTTATTGGTCGCACAACTTGATTGTTAGTGGCGCAACTTGATAATCCCACTCGATTCATTATCGTTAACAAATTGAGCTTGTGCAGTGCAAGATAATTGCCAGGAAGACAGTGGTATGCTTCCAGTATATAATCAAAACTTACATTATTTTGTGTGATTAAGCTATTGTGAAAGGGTCTTAAGATACGAATGCATTGCCATTAAAAAGTAGCAGCACTACCCGACATGTGGTATGTTTTTAGTTTGATATAAACACACAATGCTTCATGGATTGTTATTTAGAGACACTGGTGGTTAGATTTTAGAAGACATGTTAGTTTTCAAATATTAATTTTCTAACTAAAATATATCTCTACACAAAATACAAAAACATTATTTCTTTTCAAAAAGTTAGAAGACGTATTTTAAAAAAAATATAATATACATTCATAGTTTGAAATATTCAGAATTTAATATTTTAAATCAAAATTTTTAGTATCGCAATTTGAAGATCTCTTTACATGAATTATGAGTTTATGAAATTCTAAATATATCATGTATTAATAAATGTGTTGATAAATGTATCATAAATGTCACTACAAGGATAAAGGACAATTATAATTAAAATTTTGGTTAAAAATCTTTTACAAATATTACTTACGATAGATATAAAACATTCCATGGTAATATATTTTTAGGGCCTCTACAATGTGAATCCGTTTGTTGGCTACCCTGTCTTCTTCCATTCCACGAGCATATATAATGAAATCCTTCCTTCATTGTCAGATGTGATCACCAGAAAACCTTCTTACTGCAAAAGCAAGGGCCGGAGAAAAGCAACAAAGACCTAACTCCTAAATAAGATTTGTATCTTTGGTTTTCCCATTATATAATTTGACGATTTGCCATTTTTTATAAGTAATTTAATTTTAAAAAATGTATATACATATGTACTTTTTTTGAAAATAAATAATCTATTTTTTGTTTTCAAAATAATTTTAGTCTTAAATTTCTATAATAAATTTATATTTAAAAAAAACATAAAATACCTATTTTTTTATGAAATAAATAACTTATGACCTAATGGGATAAAATAATATGCCAACTTCTCAAAAGTCAATAAATTTGACATCAATAAAGCTTGACAATTATATTGTGTTCGATTTAAAACAAATAGAATACAATACATGAAAATAATATTAAAATAATATAAAATCATAATAAGTCAATCTCCTATCAACTTGAGATTCTAAGAGAACTAGTAATTTAACATGGTATCAGAGTTTTAGTGGGCAGGGTATTAGGTTTGACTTCTGTCACCCCCAATATACGAAAGACTTATTATTGTCCCAAATAGATGGGCGCCCGTGACTCTCGACTCATAAATGAGCTTAGATCCTGGTAAATTAATCTCCTGTTAACTCAAGATTTTAGAAAAACTGTAACTTAACAAATAAAGCCAGAGAAACCAACTGGCCAAAAAAAACTAGGGAAACCGCAAACGTCAAGGAAGATTCGCATAAAAAATAGGGGGGAATAAACTTTTTATGATTAAATTTGAATTAAAAAAATATATACTTGAGAATTGAGTATTCCTTTTCATATTAGGAGTTTAATCTCTATTTTAAATTATTAAAAATAAATAAAAAATTTAAATAATCATTCATAATTTAATTCAAATTTCATTTTCGATTTCAATTTTTATAATCAAACACAATATATATTGACATATAAAAGTCGAATTACTGTCAAATGTCAATGATCATCGAAAATTAGAGTGTGAATGCCATGTGATGATTAATACTATCCAAATATCCGGACTACACTTTAACACAAAATTCCATTGACTATTACTAATCCAAAATTACATTACGTACACTTCATTAGGTCACTTTATATGGTTTTTCCTTTATCGTTCTTGTGTTCTTAATCTATCATTAACACAAAACTCGGTGAGTTAATATTAAAATAGTGATTAATTGAAGTGTGTAGTTGTTTTGAACGCTTATTTAGTGTCATATATACCTTTAAATTTATGGAGTATAAATTAATTTTGAGATTTTTGTATTCCTTCCAAAATTTTCTTAAATAGTATTTCTTTTTCTACAAAATTTAATACATTCCACTACTTTTTTTAATACATTGTTAATAAATCCCGAAATTAGCAAAAATCAAACCTAAAACCTACGCCCTTTCAATTTAGACTATCTCATCACACTCGGTCCCACCACATCTTAATCTCTGACTCTCCGTGTGCAAGTAGACATTGACAATTGAATCAAATTGAGGGAGTACTAAAAACTTGAGGCAAAGTGAAAAACCCTTAACATGATAACGCATTCGTGAGTAGATACAACAGGAAATTAAGATGTATACAAACAAAAAGTATAATACTCTAAACATAGTGAATAAAAACTACTTACAATACTGTATTAAACAAACGAGTACGAAATTTGACAAAACACATTGTCAAAAACATAATTCTTACAGAATTTACCGAATAAGAACCGACACATGTAAACACAAAATATTGAATGAACTCCCACATTACCATTATTCCCAAAAACCCTCCACTTTAACATATACGGCCAAAACACAAATTTCTTCGTTCTGCAAACAGATTGAATATGCAGTACATACCTACCAAATCTTAGATCTAAATTTATTTTATAACTTGCCAAAATTCATTTCCAAAAACATATTACACATTCTTAATCTTAGGTGCTCTCACAAGGGTGAATCCATTAAAGGTTTATTCGAAATATGCCTTTCTAGGAGCATTACGATCTGCAGCCTTATAAAATAACCAACTTTAGGGTTCAAAAAGAACCCTATATAATGTTGTTAGCCTTCGAGGGTAGGTTGCCATGGAATTAATGTGCAACAAGAAGACTTTCATGCATGTACTACTATTTTAAATTATAATTGCACTCTAATCTGCAAGAGGACTCTACTTAAGAAACTAGATAGCAGAAAGCATCAGTATTCTCCTGCAACAGCTACTAACCAAAGACTCGTGAACAAGGACCTATCTAAGAGATTTGTAGAGTTAAGGTTTGCAGCAACATCAAATCTTGAAGATATTTAATACCTGCTCTCACAGCTACGTCAAGCAGCAATTATTTGTGCACGCCATCATATTCCCAAATCTTTAATTTCTACAACTGAACTTAACAGCAATGCAATAAAGTCTACCCGAAACTGGACCCGAACAACAGCTACGCATCCCTTGCTATGACCAACAGCATAATATCGTTGTCGATCAGCATTACAGGTTCATATAGGTCAGCATTCATATGTTAACTGATGCTTCAGATAACTGCAGCAACCACATATATCAATAGTGGTATAATCCGCAAATCATCTCAGGTTCATCACAGCCTCACAGCTACTACCACTCCCTTTCGACCCAATGTAATGAGTGAGTAATAATTATAATAAGCCAATATTTTAGAATCTCAAGGTGACTTCAGTTAATACAAGGTTTTTTAATTCTTACCAATCAGACAGCATCAGTCATAAATTGTAAAACTTGTAGTTTGGCAACCAGCAAGAAAAATTGTAACACTGTAGTATGGCGACCAGCATAAAAATGATGTCAACAAACAGCAAAGTGATTGCATCAGCAACAGCTGCTACATCATCTCACCAGTCAGCCACATTAAATCTTCTCGAACAAAATCAGTACATGGTCCATCATAAGTTAAATTTTAGTCTTCCAGAAAAATATTGAACCATAAGAATGCTAAAGTTAAATCAAAATAACTAGAAATGGAACAAAACAAATTAAACATAGGGAAAGAAACTTAGAATGACACCAGATGGACAATTTGAAGACACCACAAACAATACCAAAGTACCAAGACTGCCACAAAAGTAGAATAGAGAATGTATCCAGTACAACAACGGAACAGATAACCTTATAAGTCAACTCCGGCATTGATTTCTACAAATCCTCATACATAGCACAATATGCAAATTCTGAAAAGTACTCTCCAGAGTAATTTAGCCATGCAGCACAAAATAAACAAATCATCCCTCTCTCATTCCTGCAGGAAATGAAAAACCATATAAGCAACGTACCATATTACTATTTTCAACTTGCTTTATATTTTTGTAATAGGATAGTTAGCATTCTTTAACTTGCCTCAGCATCAGAATTGCGAGGAGATGGAGTTCGAGAATCAGCAGCTCGAGGACGAGGGGAAACACTTCGCGCGACAGGGGAACGTTCTTTGTGGCCACGGCTATCAGGGCTTCTATCCCTGGTAGGTGATTTTTTAGGGGATAGGCTTCTTCGAGGACTAAGGCTGGGCCTAGGAGAAGCACTACAAACCAATCCATGTAGCATTAGAAACTACAGTAAAATTAGAAAAGAATCACAAAACTTGGTAGAATATGACTACCTTCCCCGAGACCTGCTCCTACTACGCTTTGCATCATCATATCTGCTTCTTTCACGGTCTTTGCGATAATCTGGGCTTAAGCTGCGATTTCTGCTCCTGTGATGATAATCCCTGTCCCTTCCACGGTAATCACGAGTAGATCTGTCCCTACTTCGACTACGACTTCTCCTCCTGCCCTTGTCTTTATATTCATCTCTGTATCTGAAAATTTCCTCGAAAGAGTAAAAGGAGAACAATATTAATTATTTCAATTACCTATGTCAAAGCACAGTGTAAAACAAAACTATTACAAATGACATTTAAACATGCATTGTCAGATCTTTGAATGTCACAATAAAAGAAGGTTACACAACACTTGCGCATATTTTTATATATTTCCATGAAATTGTTGTTTCTTTGTAGTAAATACTGCATTATGGAAGTGACCGACTACAAGGTTGATACCAACTCCAAATTTTAAAATTGAAAAGAATAGGAGGCAAAATTCATCTTTATGTCAGCAAATTATACAAACACTTTCCAGGTCTGAACATTACTCACACATTTGACATGAGTAGACGGAAAAATGAGATAAGGAAACAGAACACAACCAGGATACTGCATTCCAAGATCATAACAGCTGTGCAGCATGTAACCAAATATTATGGCATCTCTTGAAAGTTAAAACCACCATGTTGTGACACAAGTGATAATAAAATTAAACTTGAGTTAAGTCAGTGTAATTAGGAAACAGGAACATTGACTTAACTGGAAGTCAAATACGAAGAGAAGTTCCTTTAGATTTAGGGTGAAGGGACTGCTTATCTGCTAGTACATTAGGTTGCAGGGTCCTAGGCAATTCTAGCTTAGTTTGGAGTAAACTAGTAAAGTCCTCCTTCCTTAGGCAGATTACTGGTAAAGTAATGGGTAGAATCTCATTCATGCACTACTCTATACATAGAAGGAAATCAACTTGGACAATTTCTCAAGTCATCAACATAATCATCTCCAATCAGTTTTGAAATTTTATTCTGCAAGAATATACAAATTTGATTTGTGTTCAAGTATGCCAAATTCTCTTATAGGCATAGTTGTTTATCTACTCCAAGTCTTCATATGTAATCATCGTTAAAATGCCTTCCAAGGGAATAATAAATTTTATCTTCTGGTAAAAACAATCAATACCTTGGTCGAGGGCTACGGCTCCTTGACCTACCCAACTTCTCAACTGGTTCAAGAATCCTCCCTTTGGAGCTAAAATTCAAAACCACAAGTATATGTTAAACAAATCTAAAAAAGAAAAGTAATTAACCTCTTGCGAAGTGCAGTAAGCGAGGACATAAACACACACTACTATGATAATTACATAAGCAGAAACAGCCTTGTCATTTTCTACTACAGATGTTCTTTCAGAAAACATGACAATAAATGAGTAGGCAGATCATGTAAATGGCTTAAGAACCTGATTAATAGTTTAACGCAAAAGAGGAAAAACTAGTATATTCTGATACATATTAATAACTCCTCATATATTCCATTTTACACTTCTTCCCCTATTTAAATATCAATATGCGAACTACATATTTGATGCTTAAACATTATTTCACCTATTAGTACAATTGCAGCTAAAGAATATTGACAAGAATAATTCCTTGGTGTACGAAGAAAACAGTGATAAATGCTTTTCTTTTAGGTTCATGAAAGTTATAGTATCCATATGAAATGTTAATAACTGGGTGTTGGCCCTTTTAGCACAATTTGAGATGCAAATGCCCAAAATAGCACGGAATTAAAAAAGGCCCATAACAACACTCAGAAACACAATAATATGATGTTTTTATTAGGCCACACTTAATATCAGCGTTAAATTTACCTATTCCAATTACTCAGCTATAGAAACACATTTTTATAATGAGCTAACTTTCCATACATATGATATACACGTGCATGCCATGCTTTTTTTGGTAATGTTAAAAACCTTATGCATCATGCGGGATTCGTACTCCTGCATTTTAACTCTGTCCAACATCTCACCAGTTGCCTAACTGTTTCTTCTTTTTTTATAGAGCCTCATTATATATCAATGTTTATTAGTGCTAGAAAGAGCATTAGTTTTGGGAATTTTAACCCCCAAATTGTGCCAAAAAGGGAATTCTCTCTTAATAACCTGCCAACAAATCTAATAAACATATTTATTCTTAAAAAATTATTGTATTTTCAAGAACACATGATAGCAATAGGTAAAGATCTAAACTAGATAGCAATCACATTTTAGTAACTTTAAAGGAGCACTTTCACAACATAAAGACTATATTTTTCTCTCAGTATAAACTTCAAAAAAAATGTCATAACTTTTCTTTATAACCAAAAAGTGCACACGTCAATAATAAAAAAGCACAAAGAGTCAACTTACATTCTTTCAGCATTAGGTCCGTACTTAGCAAACTGGACCATTATTTCCCTCCCATCAACAACTTTCCCTATATAATCAAAAAATACACATCAATCAATCAAATAATATCGCAACACAATCCACATAATCATCAAAACAAAGAAAGACAACAAAACTTGCCATCAAGCCTTTCAACAGCCTTCTGAGCCTCATCAGCATACTTATACCGAACAAACGCAAATCCACGCGAATCACCAGTCCTATAGTCCAATCCACATCCAACACACATAATAAATAATTTAAACACATATACAATCACCACGCAAATGCAAATCCTCACGAATCAGCAGTCCTATAGTCCAATCCACATCCAACACACATAATAAACAAATCACACACACACACGTATATAATCACCACAAACAAAAACAAAATCTTAATCCATATACAATTACACACAACAAGTAATACATAACAAAACCTACATAAACATACCAAATTACATAATAATAAAATTACACACAAATAAACATACATATCCATAAGAGAGAGAGAGTGAAGGGAGATACAGAGAGATAGAGAGAGAGAGAAGAGAGAAGAGAGAGACAGAGAGAGAGAAGAGAGAGGGAGAGAGAGATAGGGAGAGGGAGATAGGGAGAGAGGGGAGAGAGGGGAGAGAGAGGAGAGAGAGAGAGATGACCTTCGGTCACGGGGAATGAAAACATCGACGACCTTGCCGTACTTATCAAAGAGAGGGAACAAATCATCAGCACTAGTACCTGAAAATCAAAACAAAAAAGAATAAATTAAATCAATTAGCATAAAATTTATTTAAAAAATTGGGGAAATAATTAGGGTTAGGAGAGAGTGGCGTACGGAAAGTGATGTTGAGAACCAGGAGAGAGTAGGTGTCTTTGATATCTGGAGGTCCAGCTCTTCCAAAGTGCGACATTTTCACAGAGTTAATTGAGAGAGATGAGTCAACAAGATGATGATGATGATGATTGTAGTATAGAACAGAGATAATAGATAGATAGATGTGTGTAATGTGTTTGTGTGTGTATATATTTATTTATTTTTGGCGGAAGGAGCTAGGGTTTGGATAATATTAATGCTGACTAAGGGGGAATTTTTTCTCCACCTTGTGGCGGAATCATTTAGTGCATTGACAAAATATTTATTCAAATGAAGATACACAAAAACTATTCATAAATTTAATAAATAATTTGTATTTTTTTTTGCTAAAAGGTATTTGCATTAAAAAGTAAAGAAAAAAATGAGGAAAATCCTCATGAGAATAGAGATAACCCTCAACTTCTCAAAAAAAGAGATGAAACATTACTTCAACACTAAATTGTAGATTGATGGCTTGTATTTTAATTGTTTTACATAAAAATGACTAAATTATTAATCATGTCAAAGTGATGGCTAATTGTTAAATTTCTCGGCATTTAGGTGGCTCCATGTCCTTTCCGTTAGTTCACAACTAACGGTATTAAGGTTTTTGAAATAAAATAAAATAGAATTGCATTTTAATGGTTGTAGTTTAATTTTTTTCACATAGTTGGCTAAATTAAAATAATAATTATATTATTGACCTACAATCATATTGGGTGGGTAGATATGAAAACAAACAATTGTTTTTATAGATAGTTATCATCTGTTTTGAATTAAAAGCGATTATACTCTGATTATCCTTTTAAATGAATGAATTAAGTCACACTAAATATGATCAATTTCAAATGAATGAATTAAATCATGCTAAACATGACCCATAATTCTAATTTCAGAAAGTGTATGGGAGAGAGTGTTTCTATTCTTTTTTTTTCAAATTATGGGAGTGTCATTTTTATGACAATTAATTTCAATTATAGTATATTTAATATTTAGCAGAGAGAAAGAAACATATAATAGAAGATATTATTTATTTCTTTACTGATGATATTGTATCTAATTGCCTATAGTAGAGTTAAAATGTGTGTCACGCGATTCAAGTGTTTCAATTTGTATTTTAAGATAATGATCAATTAATTTGTACTTAATCTTTTTTACCTTAAATTTAGCCTTATATTTATTTTATTTCACTCCTTAAATTATTTATTTTAGGGATAAAATATAAGAATTTATCGTAATTCAAATATTCAAAGTATTATAGAATAAATTATTATAATAATAGTGATTCATATCGGTCCGGTTCCAATACTGAATATAACTGATCTGATCTTAGGTCCGCACATTTTAGAATTTTCGGTCTTCGGTCCAGTTCAGTTTGGTTTTAACCTTTTGTGCAGTCTTAGAATTATGGATCATACTGCGTGGAAATATAACTATTTTTTAATTTAGTCAATAATGTGGAAAAAAATTAAACTACAACCATTAAAATACAATTTAATCTTACTTTATTTCAATAACATTAACGTCATTAGTTGTGAACTAACGGAAAGGACCCGCAATCACCTAAATGCTGAGAATTTCAACAATTAACCATCACTTTGGCATGATTAATAATTTAACCATTTTTGTGCAAAAAAATTAATCTACAAGCCATCAATGTGCAATTTATTCTTACTGCAATTACAACCTTAAAACACAATCATCAGCTTAGATAATAAAAACTATTCCACTCTCCTTACATTCCCAATGCAAAATCAACAAGACACTCTTTATCATACCAAGTAGAAGACAATAATTGACACTTCATAAGCTCAAAACATTATTCGCTAGCTAAGTTGGATTAGAATACTCCTCATTGAAAAACCTGTTGTTCCGTTCTCGCCATAGAACATAGCATCCCACTTGAAATAATAGAAACATAATGGTATATTTGATATCACGAGGGTTGAAGTTCTGTCATCCCAGCAAGATGGTAGGCGGTTACATCAACCTTCCGAAACTAACTCAAACAAACATTGAGTGAACGGGCACTCAAGAAAATGATGAGAAATGCATTCTGTTATGCCCAAATTTCAACATTTGTTATTTGTGATGGGCTGGTGGTATCTATTGGGCTGAATTTATAGTTGTTCGGGTGGATTATTGTTGCTGTTATTAAAGGCCCTGTGCCTCCATGATTAATTTGAAGGTTCTCCGTCATCTATGTCGGTTAATGTCAATTGAAGGCCATAGCTCCATATTCCTCGGGTTGCCCTCATAGGGGAGTTATGGTGTGCTGCTAACCTTGTCTTGGAAGATCATTTCCCTGTACTCAGACGGGTTGCCTTCGTCTGGGGGCTTAGGACGCATCCTACATTCGAGGTGGGTCTAGTGCTGGCCTCTAGTCAAGGTATCCGGGAAATAGCTGTAGTGGACCGACTAGAACCCACGGTTTCCGGGTCAATGTCGGATTCATGAAGTCTTTGGGCCTTATACTGGGTTTTGACCTACCCAAACAAGCCTTAATATGGAGACCTCTTCCAAGTAGGTTTCTCTTGTCTTTTCCTATTGGGCCTCTACTTCAGCAAGAACTACGTGGGCTTGATCCCCTATTATAAATAGGGGTACGTAGGCACATTGTTGGGGGTTAGACATTGAGAGCCGCCACCAACTAAAAAACCCTAGCAATCTCAGCCCCCAATATTCAACAAACACCATACTCCGACAACTTTTCAGGTAAAAAACACAACCCTAGATCTTGATTATGGCGATGAACCTCATATTTTGTTGTTACCAAATTCCTCCATCAATAAATTGGCACTAGAAGGAGGGGAAAATCCACATCATAGGAGGAAAGATGTTATATCAAATATAGGGTTTTAAAGGTTTTCAAGATGAACATCGAAAGCGGCTATGAGAGACATCGAAGGAGAAACATTGAAAAAGACTTGTATGGGTTGTTGGGGTTCAATAGGTTATGGTTCTCATCATGGTTTCAAGTATATGATCTCAAGTATGGCTTGATGGTTGATGGGTAATCGATTTTGGAGTCAAAATAGAAGAAAATTCATATGTATTGTACTACATGCGCTACATACATTGTTGAGGTCATATCTTGAGTTCTATAAGTCGGATTTGGATATACTCCCTCTGCTCCTATATATAGGTCGTTGTACTTTTTACACGTAAATTTAGGTGCTTTGACTATATAGTTAAAATTAATATTTTTTAAATTTTTTTTTTCTGAATAAAAATATAATATTTAAATTTTAATTAAAAAAAGAAAATTTAAAAAATATTAATTCTAACTATGTGGTCAAAAGACTTAAAGTTACTTGCAAAAAGCCAAACGACCTATAAATAGGGCATAGAGAGTAATATGAATTGGTATTGGTGTACATTGAGTAATAGGCTGGTCCACCCTTAGATTGAATTTTAAAAAATTAATTTAAAATTAAGTGTAATAGCCTGTAGAGGGCAAATACTAGCGTATCTTCATGATACGTAAAACCTGTCCACGTGTTGTGTATGATACGTGATTACATTTCACGGATTCATGTGATACGTGAGACGAACTCACGCATTAAGTCGGTATTTTGGACCAACAGAGCGCTTTTAGGTATTTAGGCCCATTTCTTTTCAATTTAAGGTAACTAGGGCCCATTAATAAATAACTAAATTGTTAAAATATGTAATTTTTAGCTAATTCGAAATTTGATTTTTCCTATATTACATCTTGATAGATTTAAATAAATATATTTTTTATTTTTTATTTGTAAATATCTTTATTGTGTAGATTAAGTATGAATATTGATGGCTAATTTGTATACTTACTAATTATGTAAGATGGTATTTTTGTAACTATGATTTTAAAGGACATAAAAATCAAATTATCATTTCAAAATTTCAATTTTCTATTAATATTTTCATATTTCATATTATACTTCCCATTTGGTATTACTGACAAAATACAACAGTTTTTGTTGAAACAAGCAGGAATATGTTTGTTAAAATTCAAAATCTATTTTTGAAAAAGTTTGCTTTTCAAGTGTTGTATGAATTAAATACAAGTTTTATCGTCAAATCTCCCAAAACATTATTTTTTATATTAATATCTCAAAACATAAGTGGATAAAAAAAATACCAAATAATTATTTAGTTTTCTTTTTCTACCGGAGGCAACCACTTTTTAATACTGCACTAAAAGTTTTAAAAATTATCCAAAAGGAGATAATGGTTAAAAATACTCATTTTTCAAATTTTGGGTGGGTGATTTATAATGAAAATCGTAAAAAACAAATTTATTTATCGTTTAAACCACGTGTAAAAAACTAAAGGTTTTGAACGAGTCATTATGAGTTGGATATCTGATTTTGAGTGCTACAATGAGTGAGAGGCCGGCAGTATTATTCTAAAATGGGCCAGAAATTCCTGGGGAAAGCTATATTTATGTTCCTATGCTGGTCAGCTGGTGGCAGTATGATATGATGACCAATGTAATATTGTAGTATATGTTTTGCCGTCTTGTCGTTTACAATGCCATTTTTTATTAGTAATATTACATGAAAAATATAGACCTGAACATAGCGTTGGTCAATTTGGAGATTGATTAATAGTAAAGCTTTATATGTTGTCTTTTGTGCTAGGTTCCTCTTTTATAACTTACCTGCATCATATACACTGTTGGCTTTATATTGCATGTGGTCTTTGTTACAAATATTGATTGTCACTAATCAATTAACTGCCTAGGATGTCTTCTTGAATTTCTATGGTAAAGACACTCGCAGTAGCTTCACTTGAAGCTGGAATTCAAATTTTCATGGATGATCCTCAACTCGAAAAGGGGAAAGAAATATCAGGGAGATTACTCAGCGGAATCCAAGGCTCAAAGGTGTCTGTTGTTGTTGTGAGGATATGGTGGAAAAGTGGAAATCTGCTCTTGCTGAAATTGGGAAGCTAAAAGGATACCATCTGAAAAAAAGATGGAAATGATCAGTAAGTTCATTAATCTGAACTGTTAGTATGGTCTCTACTAATACTCCAACCTTTAACCTCATATTAGCAATACAGAGAATCCACTGCGTATTTTAATCTATGTTATGATTATTTTAGTTGTACACAAGTTAGCGTATTGATTTATGTCACCAACTTATCAATTGTCATGACTGGTCCACGTATCACATAACTGATGACATTACTATCCAACAATTAGGAAACTTTTAAGCAATACAGCATGTTATAATTGTGGAATGGTCTGCATTTCGGAATAAAAGTATTTTGAGTTCCCAGTTGAATGTAATCGTATTTACTTATTGTTTTATCATATATATCAGGTCTCTTCACATTATTTGAGACGTCAATGCTAGGTCTGATAATATGCATACAATATGTACAGTGTGTGTGTGTGTGTGTTGTAATCACAGTACTGTATGTTGACGTATCTAAAATATATTTCCCGTGTTGATTAATTTTAACAGGAATGAATCGGGCCCCATTAAAAAAATTGTGGAGAATGTGGCACCACAAGCATCGAAAGAAGTACCACACCTTGAAGAATATCTATTTGGGTTAGATATTGCCGTTGAAGATATATTTCAAAAATCAAGCATGGAGTCGAAAGATGTCCGTGCCATTGGGATATGTGGAATGGGAGGAATAGGTAACAGCTGCCAAAAGTTTCTACAACAAATAATCCAACATATTTCATATCAGCTGCTTTATTGAAAATATAAAACAAAATTCACATGGAGGTAGCCCTCCACTTACATTACTTGAAAAACTCCTGATTGAGCTTCTAAGAAAGAAGATTACAAGTTCACTGATGTTAGAACTGGACTGAGACAACTGAAACAAATTCTTTATTCCAAGAAAGCTCTCATTGTTCTGGATAATTTTGACCAATCAAGCTATTCAAAATTGCTAGTGAGTGTTTGCAACTTATTTTCCTCTGGAAGTAGAATCATCATTACAACTAGAGATGCAAACTTGCTAAACCAATTAAGAGTAGATGTGTCACAACTCACAAGTAGATATATACATGATGAAGACATTGAAAGAAATTAATTTATTGGACCTCTTTAGCTATCATGCTTTCGGGAAACCAATACCGCAAGAAAGTCTCAAAGAGCTCTCATTAAGGTTTGCAACTTATGCTGGAAGTCTTCCATTAGCTCTCGAGGTGTTGGGTTCATCTTTGCGCAGTAGTACTAGTGTGTCATTTTGGAAGGCAAAACTCAAAAAAGTTCGAGTAATTCCAGAGAATGAGCTACAATGAATTAGGTGATAAGACAGAGAAGGCAATTTTCCTTTATATTGCATTCTTCTTCGTCGGAAAGGACAAAAATGAGGCTGTTCATATATTCAATTCTTGTGGTTTCTTTCTGGAGATTGGAATACCAGTTCTGGTGGAAAGATGTCTATTAACAATTGACAAGTTAATATGCTTCAGATGCATAATCTCATTCAAGACATGGGAAGAGAAGTTATTCGTGAAGAATCAAAGCATGGGAACTGCATATGCCTGTACCTGTGTCAAGGAGATGCAAGTATGGTTTTGCAAAACCTTGAGGTAATAACACAATCTACATAATTACATATGAGCTGTATAGTTAGTCTCACTTTTCACTGGCTCGTGATACAAAAATAAGACTAATTAGTTATCTTGGGCCTTGACCCTTAACCTCTTGTTATTAAGAGAAGAGGGTTATACAAGATAAGATGCTAGGCACAACCCAAACTAAAATTTTAGGAGCTTCAGTTAAATCTATAGGTCAATAGCTTTAGTAATATACAAAATATTTAATTAATTTTTTACATTCGTATTTATATCATAAAAAAGTTTACATTGTGTTTGTTTAAGAATGTGCTCTAAAATGCCAAGCTCGCTGCTGCTAAAATATATTAGTGTTTGGTTAGAAAATATTAACTTAGCTTCATCTTACATTTTTCTCTAATAATTAAATCAGGGAGCAGAAAAAACTGAAGGACTCATCATAGACCAGACCATGTCCATAAAAAGACATTTCAGTGCCAAAATATTTGAAAGAATGGTTACTTGAAATAATTTGTGCACGTGACATTGAAGGAACTTTCGAAAATTCATTTCATGAGTTAAGGTGCATGCGCTGGCATCATTGTCCCTGGACGCATTTACCTTGTTGTTTTCGTCCCCCGAAACTCGTATCCCTTGACACGCCATATAGCGAATTCAAGACATTGTGGAAGGGCACCACGGTATGAAGTCAACATGAATACTCACTCTAGTTCATCATATATAAATATATGCATATAAAATATTTAGATTTATTACTTTATTGTGCGTAAAAATATATAGCTAGCTGTTTTTGGATATGTATTTATGACATAAACACTAGAAAAAAATAGGTATAAGTATATTTTTTATGCAACCTAAAACACAAATATAAAAAATTAACACGGCTTATTTTATGGTAAATAATCACTTTGTTCACATTTATAGAATTCTAATAATGGCAATGTAGCTGTGCAAAAGTGTTGTAACTGTGCTAAGTGCCTAAGTTTGTATGTTGTCTAAACTAGCCTTTAATGAACTTGAAGACTGTAAATCTCAGTTACTCAAGGAATTTGAAAATTATGCTTGACTTCACCAATTTGAAGTTAGTTGAGAAGTTACTACTTCGTGGTTGTAAAAGTTTGCTGAAAGTCCACCCATCAATTGGACAATTGAGTAATTTGAGTCATTTGCATTTGGGTGAATGCGATCATTTGAAGGAATTGACCAATTTGGGTCATTTGGACTTGCGTTGGTGTGTCAAACTGAAATGCCTACCTGAGCCTATCAAACAATTGACTACTCTGGGCAGTTTGAATTTGTGTCATTGCTGCAATCTGACACGATTGCCTGATCAGTTGGGTGATGTGAAATGCTTAAAGATCCTTAATGTAGTTTATACACCAATCGAACATCTGCTGGATTCTATTGGTCAACTGAAAGATTTTGTTGAGTTGAGAATATGTCAAGGTGCAAGAAACTTAGAAAGTTACTGGAGCAATTTGAAAATATGCATAGGTTACAACGGTTTTATGCAAGTCATAGTGCAATTAGAAACCTGCCAGACTCGTTCACGGGCCTGGTTAATATGGTCAATTTGCAATTAGGGTATTGCAAAAACCTTACAAATCTTCCAAATAGCTTATGGAAGCTGAACTGTTGAAGGTTCTTCAAGTACTTAATCTGAGTGGCAGTTCAAAGCTCGAGCAATTGCCTAAGCACTTGGGGAAGATGCAATGCTTAAAAGAGCTTACTGCATCTTACACATCAATCGAAGAAGTGCCGGATTCTATTGAATTACTTAATAGTTACAGGTATTGGATTTGGGTTTCTGCAAGAAACTTAAGTATGTGCCCAGTAGCATGGAATTTTTCGTCACTTGCAGAGTTATATATTCAACAAGACGACATCAGCAGAATCGAAGTGTCTGATATCGTAAACAACATGAATTTGAAAAGTTTAAGACTGAGATTTAATGTAAGTTCATGGCTGCCTGTGATTCTGAGTTTCCCTTCTTTGGAAACATTACATCTTTGTGACGAGGGCCAAAGTTTCTCTACAAATGAATCGTATAGTCTTTCTAAGCTTTCCAACCTACAAGGGCTCACATTGCATAATCGTTCAAGCCATGTGTGCTCCTTTCTACAAATTCCTCTGAATCTAACTGCCTTGGGAATAATTGACTATGCAACACTGGAAGAGATACCAGATTTATCGAGCTTGAAACAGTTGAACTTATTGTGTGTATGGAGTGTCAGTAGCCTTCAATCATACACTCCACTTCCTCCTTATCTTGAAGAACTAAATATTTATGAATGCATAAGCCTCAAAGAAGTACCAGATCTATCATCGTTGGAGGAATTGAACAGACTGAGTTTTATTAAGTGCAGCGATCTGAAACCAGTTAGTTTGAAACAGAGTTATCTTCAGGTTTGTTAGTGTTGTTCTCTCTACTCCTTTAAAGACAAAACATTACAGTACTTTAATAAATCTATCCACCATTTTTTTTTGTTACAGGTAATATCAAACAAGTACTCTTCATCATTTAGAGCTGACATACCAAACAGGGAGACTGCAGATTGGTTTAGCTATAAACCGGTGGGTGTACGCTCTCTCTTGATTTCATAGGTGTCGCGCTCTTGATTGTTTATAAACCCATATATACGGATCCTAGGCATATGTCATACATGAGAGCTATTATTACTAACAGAACAAAGGGTATTAAAAAGAATCATGACATCTTTTTACCATCTAATATAGTGATGGACTGGTGGGTAAAGTACAGTTGAGGGTAGAATGCATAAGGAGAAAGGACATCTTAGTGGAAAGTGGAGATAGAATTAAGATTTCATTTCAAAGACTTTTTATTATCAGGGTGTATAAGTTTATGGTGAAGTGAAGGTGAAAATGTGCGGGGCTTGTGTTACACAAAAAATACCCTCTGCTCCCTATTGATGCCTCCTAGCTTTCTTTGGCTAATTTTTTTGAGCTCGAATGATTAGGTTGTATTCAAGTGTGTGTAAATGGCAGTATAAATTTCTGTAATATTAGGGGTTTTGACTGTATATAACTTGAAAACAGTTTTAGCTTGTAAGTTGTCGGCTTATCATAGAACAACACTACACATACTCACCTGATTCTCTAGAGTAAGCTCGCAAAGAAACTACGGTCCTTTATGTTTTTTTTCATTTAATTTACTTGTTAAGTATACTGTTCCTTTGATTCTGTACCTGCATTGCCATTCCAGTTTATCATGTCCAGCTTATTAATTTCAGTTTACTATTTATTATGAATTTTCCAAGTTATTTCCTTGTTGATTATACTTCTTAAGGTGAGAGAACTTGTAATAGTTTTGAAGCTGTTGTCAACTAACCGGTTGCTTACATCAAACATTGTTATTATTTTGTAAGTGTAGTCCTCTTATTTAACAAGTTTAATATTTGGAATCACTGTCTTGCTCTTACCTAATCTATCTATACATGTGTATGTTTATGTAATCAGTGTTGTCTTGCCTTTCAACTTGTCATTTTATATCAATATATATATATATTCAACAAATCATAGACCTAAATTTTTTATTTAACATATTCCACTTGGCTGTCTAGCTGATATTGGTTAAGAGGAAGTGTTTTGAGTTGGGTAAATTTATTGAATTTGCCAAGCTTGTATTATTCGCAAGGTAGCATTAATAGACTTGATTGTAGTAGACAACAAGACAACAAAAAACACCATTTAAAGTCTGCATATTCAATAATTTATACAATTTCAGCTTCTAAGCACTAGTTACCACAAGTAATCTTCAGTTAACTGCCCCTTATTCTTCTTCTTCTTCTTATTACCTGGGATGTCTTCTTGAGCTTTTCAGTTTTGAATTTACATTCCGCTATTTTTATAAAGTTATTTTAGTTTCAGCTTAATTAATTCTATAATAACTTACATCAAGTCTTGTCACTTTAATATTTTGAATTTTTTTATAGTTAAAAGCACTTCTATAATATAAAAAATCTGTAGCCCGAATCTGTAACCCAGGAACACGTGGAAGACTGGAAGTAACTTTTTGGAGAGTATATATTTGTTCACTTCTCTCAGTAAAAAGAACTAGATGTGTTTTTCAATATATTCAACTTGCTGCATATGTGTCTTCCTCGCAGTCAAAGATATTATTCACGTGAAAAAGAATTGATTTAATCAAATTCTTTGAACTTACCAAGGACAGTATTTCCACACGTTGGTAATATCTATATATTGTTGTCCAATTGATGGGTGGACTTCTCTGAGGCTTTCACAGCCACGAAACAATAACTTCTCAACTAATGTTAAATTACTAAGGTCAGGCATGAATTTCAGGTTTCTTGAGTAACTGAGACACAAAACTCACACTATGCTTTTTTATGTTACAGGTAGGACAACATAATTTACATACATTTGAAGATGATATACCAAACAAGGAGGTTGCGGAATGGTTCAGCTACAAAAGCAAAGGAAACACTGTATCTTTTACAATCCCATCTAATTCGCGAGATAACTTGTTTCTTGTCGGGCTGTGGATCATTTATAAATGCAAAGATGCTGATGGGAATTGTATACCCTTGGAAGCTGTTATTACTAATAAAACAAAGGATATCATAGAGAAAATTTTACTTTATATATCGTCTGATATAGTGGTGGGTGAAGTGCATAAGGTATAACCAAATGAAAAGTGGAGATAGAATCAAGGTTTCATTTAAAAGATCCCCTATTATGATGATGCTTGTGGAGAAGTGAAGGTGAAGATGTGCGGGGCTCATCTGATACAGAATAATTTAATTGGATAATATAATAAAAAAATTTGGTTCTTGGTGATTTAATGTGTGTTCATCTCCAACAATACTCTCTATATTCACTCCTTATTCAATTTTTTATTATTAAAAACAAATTGAATTCATAAAAGTACAAAATAAGTGGAGAGAAAGATTGTCTTAATGAATATATTATATAATATTAGTTAAGAGTGGGGATGGAGCTCTTAAAAATGAGGAGAGAGAAGAGGCTCTTAGTGATTTAAAGAGCCTCTAAGAGTCTCTTGGAGCAACATTTTTATTCATCCTCCTCAAATCTTAACTTAAGAGCCAATACAGGAAAGCTCTTGGAGATGCTCTCACTAGTTGAACCCCACTTATCATAGAACAGCACTACATATACTCACCTGATGCTCTAGAGTAAGGTAGCCAAGAAACTATGGTCTATGATTTTTTCATTTTCCTTTCAGTTTATTTTTTGCATTTCATTTAATTTCCTTGAGTATATTGTTCATTTGATTCTCTGCTTGCATTTCAATTCCAGTTTGTCATGTCCAGCTAATTAATTTCACATTACTTTTTAATACGAATTTTCCAAGTTATTTCCTTGTTGATTATACTTCTTATATATGGTGAGAGATCTTTTACTAGTGTTGAAGCCAATGTTAACTAACCGGTTGCTAACATTAAACATTAGTATTATTCAATAAGTGTAGCCCTCTCTTTCAACAAGTTCAATATTTGTTGTCACTGTCTTGTCTTCTGGTAATGTCTTGCCCTAGCCTAATCTATCTCAGAGAACTATGCTTTTTCAAGATGGTGCCTTGATGAGCTTGTAGAGGTCCTTACTTGCAAAAGAACAAATGACAGGCGGTAATTCCTGTATTTTACTATGTTGATCCATCAGATATACGGCAGCAGAGAAAGAGTTTTGGGGAAGGTCTGGAATTGAAAGTCAAAAGATGAATCACTGTGTTGATATTATAGAAAAGTGGAAACTTGCTCTTCCTGAAATTGCTGAGCTATCAGGATACCATCTCAAAGAGGAAGCAAATAAGTACGATCCCTTTCATTGTTGTTTTACTAATTTATCTTAGTTGTGCATATTTCAATAATCTATGCCGACATGTACAGCAGCACTAAGAATATGCGTACTGCCAAAGCAATGCGCTATTATAGTTATCTGACTGTAAAGAAGTACTGAAATGCCAGAGGAGTGACTTCTTAAATGGGAAAAATCAAACAGCATTCCACACCATCACTCTGATCTTTCATTCTCTCCCATCCTCTTAAATTTCTTAAACTGTTCAAAGAAAACGTAATTAAACAAGTAATTTCCTGTATTAATTAAATGTATGTAGTTCCTTCTTTCAACGTTACTTTTGTTGTAATTTATTTTAGTAATTCTGTTTTAATCTGGAATATTTGTTGCTTCATCGGATGTCAAAAAAAGGTATATGACTTTATGTGTGTGAGTGCGTTAACTTTTATGTCATCACATATCAGTGTTGTTTTGTCTTTCAACTGTGATACTTTATATTAAAAATATATTCAACTTACGAAAGAGTAAAAGAGAACTAGATGTGTTTTTTTAATATCTTCAACTAGCTGCATATTGGTCTTCCTCACAGATATTATTTAGGTGGAAGAGATTTGATTTGGGCAGATTCGTTGAATTTGCCAAGGGCAGTATTTCCACAAGTGGGTCAGACCTTAATGTGGATTCACATCAATTTTCAGTGGTAGCATTTATAGCAATTGGTGAACAAAATAAATATAAAAGCTTGCACAGCTAAACTATCAAAGCTCTGCACATTAATCATTTGTTCAATTTCAGCTAATAACACTGTTTCTCTTCCATGGCTACTGCAAGTAATCAGTTAACTGTCCCTTACTCTTCCTCCNTATTCATTTGTTCAATATCAGCTTATAAGCACTGTTTTTTTTCCTTCCATGGCTACTTCAGGTAATCAGTTAACTGACCCTTATTCTTCTTCTTCATCTACAACTAGTTGGGATGTTTTCTTGAGCTTTTTTGGTAAGGATACTCGTAGAAAATTTACTTCACATCTTTATTCTGCTCTGGTTCAAGTTGGAATTTTAACTTATATGGATGACCCTGAACTTAAGAAGGGCGAAGAAATCTCATCCGGACTACTTAATGCGATCCGTGCTTCGAAGATATTTGTGGTTCTGCTGTCAGAGAATTATGCTTATTCAAGATGGTGCCTTGATGAGCTCGTAGAGATCCTTGCATACAAGAGAACCAGCGGACGTGTGGTAATTCCAGTATTTTACTATGTTGATCCATCAGAATTACGGCATCTGAAAGGGAATTTTGGGGATGCTCTTGATGTTCAGAAAAAGCGTTACTCTGTTGATATTATAGAAAAGTGGAAATCTGCTCTTAACGAAATCGCAGAGCTATCAGGATACCATCTCAAAATAGATGCAGATGAGTATGTTCCCTTTATTTCTTGTTTTATTAATTTATTGTTGTTGTTGTGCTTATTGTAGTTGTCCACGAGGACTACGACATTCAATATTGAATTACAATGATCACCAACTTATTTCTCCTCAACAAATTTTAGAACAGCAGGTGCAGGTTTAAAATTAGAAATTCTCTCCATTTTGGCATTTTGGACTACAAAATTAGAGTTCTTTACCCAATAGATTGTTTTTTCTCAGTGTTTTTTTTGTTACTGTCAATCATAGAATTCAGTTCTCTCTAATCTCTAACTAGTGCATATGTTGAGTATTCTGGACATAACTGATAGAATTAAAATTGTAACAGGAATGAATCGTACACCATTCAAAAAATTCTGGACAATGTGACACCACTTATATCTACAAAAGAGTTACATCTTGAGGAATATCTGGTTGGCATTGATTCTTCTGTTGAAGAGATATACAAAAAAGTAAGAATGGAGTCAAATGATGTTCGTGCCATTGGGATATGCGGGATGGGAGGAATTGGAAAAACTACAGCTGCTAAGGCTTTCTTCAATAAATATTTTAACAATTTTGATATCAGTTGCTTTATTGATGATGTAAAACAACAGTCACCAGGAGGTAGTTATCTACTTCCTTTACTTCAGCAACTCTCGGTTCAGCTTTTAGGAAGGACGGATTATAAGGTAACTGATGTTAAGAATGGAAAAAGACGCTTGAAGCAATTTCTTTGCACTAAGAAAGCTCTCATTGTTGTGGATAATTTGGACCAATCAAGCTATTCAGATGTGCTGGTAACGGCTTGCAACTTGGTTTCTGCCGGAAGTAGAATTATTTTTACAACAAGAGATGCAAACCTGGTAAATAAATTAAAGCAAGATATATCAGAAGTAGACATATACATGATGAGGGAATTAAAACAAGTTGATTCATTGGAGCTCTTTAGCTATCATGCCTTCCGAAAACTGACTCCACCTGAAAGTTTTGCAGAGCTCACATTAAGCTTTGTAACTTATACTGGAGGTCTTCCATTAGCTCTCAAGGTGTTGGGTTCATCTTTGCTCAGTAGGACTGACGCGTCAATTTGGAAAGATAAACTTGTAAAGGTTCAAAAAATTGCGGAGAAAGATATACAGAAAATCCTTCAACTGAGCTATGATGACTTGGATGATGAAACACAGAAGGCAATTTTCCTTGATATTGCATTCTTCTTCGTCGGAAAGGACAAAAATGAGGCTGTTCATATATTTGAATCTTGTGGTTTCTTTCCAGAAGTTGGAATACCAGTTCTAGTAGAAAGATGTCTACTAACAGTTGATGAGAAAAACAGGTTTCAGATGCATAATCTGATCCAAGATATGGGAAAGGAAGTTATTCGTGAAGAATCAAAGAATGGAAACTGCAGACGCTTGTACTTGTGTCAAGCAGATGCATGCTTGGATTTGCAAAATCAAGAGGTACGGTAAAATTTTTGTGTATGAGTTGTGGTTGGTATCAATTTTTAAGAATGTGCTCGAAGGCTTGAGTATAAGGCTCTCTGCAGCTTGAATATGTTGGTGTCTAGTTAGATAATATTATTCAAACTTTAGAAAATATTAACTTATCTTTACTTTATATTTCTCTCTTCACTGTATATTTTTCTCTAATGATCAAATCAGGGAATACAAAAAATTGAAGGACTCATCATAGACCAGTCTATGTCCACCAAAAGACATTTCAGTGCCGAAATACTAGAAAGAATGCCCAAGTTGAGGTTACTTGAAATAATTGGTGCACTTGACATTAAGGGAAATTTCAAAAATTCATTTCATGAGTTAAGGTGCATTCGCTGGCATCATTGTCCCTGGATGCATTTACCTTCTAGTTTTCGTCCCCAAAAACTCGTCTCTCTTGACTTGCCATATAGCGAATTGAAGATATTGTGGAAGGGCATTACGGTAAGTTAACATAAATACTCACTCAAGTTTGTGATGCATACATTGTTTTATTTGCCAACTAAGTCCATGGTATATGAATATATGTGTTATATATCTACATGCATAATATCTTTAGTAATCTCCTTTTTTATGTGTAAAAATATACAGAGCAGTGCTAGGGGTCCATATTATTTATGAGTTAATGACCAATAATAGATTGACAAATCATCATTTCGTAAATTTTTTGGGAACAGATTTGGGACCTCTAGCAGTTCTCAAATATAAAACCAACTGTTTTTGGGCAAATAATTAAAACAGAACACAAGCATAAGACTATTTTTCATGCACGTTATAATACAAAGATAAAAAATTAACACGGCTTGTGTTATGGTATATAATTACTTTTTTCAGATTTGTAGAATTATAATAGTAACGCAGTGTTGTGAATATATTTGTAACTCAGCTAACTCTGTATGTGTGTTCAATTCAGCCTGTAGCGAACTTGAAGACTATAAATCTCAGTTACTCAAGAAACCTGAAAATCATACCTGACTTGAGTAATTTAACATTAGTTGATAAGTTATTGTTTCGTGGCTGTGAAAGCCTCAGAGAAGTCCACCCATCAATTGGACAGTTGAGTAGTTTGAGTTATTTGGATTTAGGTAAATGCAGCCATTTGAAAGGATTCACTGAAACAATTGGACAATCAACTAAACTGGGCCATTTGGATTTGGATGGGTGTGTGAGTCTGAAACGACTACCTCAGGCTATTAAACAATTGACTAATATTGGAAGATTGAATTTGAAGTATTGCCTCAATCTGACACAATTGCCTGAGCAATTAGGAGATATGAAATGCTTAAAGATGCTTGATGCAAGTTGGACATCGATTGAGCAACTGCCGGATTCCATTGCTCAGTTGAAGGAATTGGTTGATTTAAGGTTGCACTACTGCAAGAAGCTTAGGAATTTACCTGAGCAAATTGGGAACATTAAAAGCTTAAAATTCTTTGATGCAAGTTATAGTGCAATTGAACACCTACCAGACACGTTCTCAGGCCTGGTCAATTTGGTCAGTTTGCATTTAGGGTATTGCAAAGACCTTACAAGTCTTCCAAATAGCTTGTGCAAGCTGAAGGTTCTTCGAGGACTGTATCTGGGTGGGAGCTCAAAGCTCAAGCAATTGCCTGAGCAGTTGGGAAATATGCAATGCTTAGAACAGCTTCGTGCATCTGGTACAGCAATTGAAGAACTACCAGATTCCATCGGACTACTGAGTAGATTAGATATATTGGATTTGGGATCCTGCAAAAAGGTTAGAAATCTTCCCAGCAGCATATGGAATCTTACATCTCTTACAAGATTAAATCTTTACCAAACGAACATGGATGCAATTAATTTGCCTGATATGGTAAAAGATATGAAGTTGACAACTCTAGAACTGAGTTGTAATGTAAGTCTGTGTCTGCCTGTGATTCAAAGTTTCTCTTCGTTGGTAGAGTTAGAGCTTAGGTATGAGAGACAGATTTTCTCTTCAAATGAATTGTATAGTCTTTCTAAGCTTTCCAAACTACAACGGCTTACACTGCAAGATTGTACAAGTTGTGATTTCTCCATTTCGGAATTCCCCGCGAATCTAACCTTTTTATGGATTAACTATGCAACAGTGGGGATGCTACCAGAATTATCGAGCTTGAAACAGTTGAAAATTTTGCAAATAGAGAGAGGCATCAACCTTAAATCAATTCCCCCACTCCCTCCTCATCTTGAAGAACTTGATTTATATGAATGCACAAGCCTACAAGATCTACCAGATCTGTCAATGTTGAAGGAATTGAAGCGTTTGATTTTTAGGCATTGCATCAATCTGAAATCAATAAGTTTGAAGCAGAGTTTTCTTCGGGTATGTTGGTGTTGATCTCTCTCTATAAAGACACAAACTCACACAGTAACACTTGTATAGATATATCCTCATGTTTTTTTATGTTACAGGTAGGACAACATAATTTAGATAAATTTGAAGCTGATATACCAAACAAGGAGGTTGCGGAATGGTTCACCTACAAAAGCAGTGGGAATACATTATCTTTTACAATCCCATCAAATTCGGGAGAAGACTTGTTTGGTGTCGGGCTGTGGATCGTTTATAAATGCAAATATGCTGATGGGAATTATATACGCTTGGAAGCTGTTATTACTAATAAAACAAAGGATATCACAGAGAAAAATTTACTTTATTTATCTCCTGATACGGTGGGTGAAGTACGGTCGAGGGTCCAATGCATAAGATATAACCAAATGAAAAGTGGAGATAGAATTAAGGTTTTAGTTACAAGCTTCTCAGATAATGATGATGGTTGGGGAGAAGCGAAGGTGAAGATGTGTGGCGCTCGTCTCATACACAGAACAATCTAGTTAAATTGAAGGTGAAGATGTGTGGCGCTCATCTCATACACAGAACAATCTAGTTAAATTGAAGGTGAAGATGTGTGGCGCTGAACTGAGCTGGAGTTTAGTGTCAGTTCGTTTAAAATTTTTCAAACCCGAATCGAACTATTAACGAGCCAAATATTTTGTTTGAATTCGGCACATTACTGCAAAATGTTGTTCATGAACATGTTCACGAATAACTCATGAACACATTTTCACGAACAAGTATCATGAAACAACTCATAAATATAGGTAATGAACTTCCGTTCATGAACACCTTAGTTTTAAACTATTTCTCACAAAGAATTTACGAATATTTTATTATATAACAATTGTTAAACTTACAATATTACATATATTATGATTCAGTTAACAGTGATAAAAAAATATAAGTTTAATAAAACAAATAATAAATAAATTAGTGAATTAATTTGTAAACAAATATATATGCATAATTATATATCGTAAATATTTATGAACATGTGTTTACAGAACATATTTACGAACTTATTTCGAACTTGTTCACGGACGATATAATGGAACTTGTTCATGAACTTTCGGATCGAACTATGTTGTGCTCAAATTCGGCTCATTTATGAATCGAATCTAAAAATTTTATTCGTGTTCAATTCGTTTATGAATTGAACCGAACACGAATTAAATTTTTTTCGAGCGGAATATCGAACTGTTCGTGAGCGTATCAGCTCATTTATATAGTCGCAGTGCGCTCATCTCATACACACAACAATTTAGTCATTTAACGAAATGGAATGTACTTATAAATTCACTCACTTATTTTACCTTAAAAATGCCTAACTGCTATTGTGTACTCATTTTTCCAAGCTCAAGCTAATTAATTGAGCTTAAATGCTTATATTGTTTTGTTAATGTGTTTATAAATCCAAATTCATACTATTGTATATGCACATGCATTGAACTCGAGGTAAGTCCCGTGTGTACAATGCCACGGACTAAGGTATTGTCACACATTATTTTATGTTCTATGCACTAAGCTGGGGTATTTTACGGAAACAGCCTATAGAAATAGGGTCAGCGTAGATCCCGTTCTAAGCCAGGGTCTTCACGGAAATAGCCTATAAGAGTAGGATCAGCGTAGACCCCGTTCTAAACGAGATATGATGGGTATGTTTGGTTTGGTTTGGTTTAGTATATGCATGTCCAATTCTCAATGCTTTACAACTTAAAATCAGTTAAACCAAAGGCTCCGATCAAAATCAATGAAAAAAGTGTTTGTTAAAATTAATTCTTTTTATATATAAAAAAATATATTAAATTATTTAAAATTTTAAAAAGTGTTCTCGGTTTAAAAGATGTTGGGTGAGAAAGCACATAGCATCTTCTTTAGCTGTTCAACTCCAGGCCAACTGTGACAGCGATTGGGCCAGTTGTCCAACAACTAGCTATTACATTTATATGTTTGCTTTGTAATCATTTCACATCATGATTGAATGAACTCATCTATTACATTTTGTAGCCTATACATGCTATATCAGTCAATACCAGATCTGTCATTGATGAAGGAATTGAACAGACTGAGTTTATTTAAGTGCAGCGATCTGAAACAAGTTAGTATGAAACAGAGTTCTCTTCAGGTTTGTTAGTGTTGTTCTCTCTAGTTCCCTTTTAAAGACACAACATCACAGTACTTTAATAAATCTATACTCCTCATCATTTAGAGCTGACATACCAAACAGGGAGACCGTCTGACCGCAGATTGGTTCGGCTATAAAACTAGTGGGTGTATGCTCTCTCTTGATATCCCACCACTTATAGGAGATAATTTCATAGGTGTCGCGCTCTGGATTGTTTATAAATCCATATATACTGATCCTAGACGCATGTCATACATGAGAGCTATTATTACTAACAGAACAAATGGTATTAAAAAGAATCATGTTCATAATTTTTTTGAGCACGAATGATTAGGTTTTATTCAAGTGTCTGTAAATGGCAGTATACATTTCTGTAATATCAGGGGTTTTGAGTCTTTTGACTATATATACAACTTGAAAACAGTTATAGCTTGTAAGTTGTCATCTTATCATAGAATGACACTACATATACTCACCTGATGCACTAGAGTAAGCTAGCGAAGAAACTACAGTCCTTTATGTTTTTTTCATTTGATTTCCTTGTTAGGTATATTGTTTCTTCGGTTCTGTACCTGCAGTTTAATTGCAGTTTATCATGTCCAGCTTATTAATTTCAGTTTACTAGTATTAAATATAAAATTTTCAAGTTATGTCATTGTTGAATATACTTGTTATGGTGAGAGATCTTTTATTAGTATTGAAAGCGATGTTAACCAACATGTTGCTTATATTAAACATTATTATTCATATGTGTGTTTATGTTATCAGTGTTGTTTTGTCCTACAAATTTCCATTTAAGATCAATATATATATATATATATATATATATATATATATATATATATATATATATATATATATATATATATATATATATTT
>QRFB01002580.1:7967-21774 GCA_008931105.1 Oenanthe javanica | reverse complement strand
ACAAATTAAGGCTGAGCTTGAGGAGACTAAGTCAATTAGTGTCCAGCTCGAGTCTGAAAATCAGGTTCTTCGCGATACTAATGTGCATCTCAATGATCGTGTGGAGTCTTTGCAGGAAGAGGTCGATAAAGGAAGTGCTGACATGGCGGCGGTTATCAAAGAAGGATATATGGGATTGCATGCTCGTCTATCTACAGCAAGTGTTGACCTTACTGGCCATTCGTTTGAAGCTTTCTGTGTGGACTTGGTTATCGAGGATGATAATTCTGTGGAAAAGTCGATACCTGAGCAGACTTCTGAGTTGGTCGATACCCAAGGTGAGGAACATCGTGCATATAAGACTCAAGATGCTCAAACGGCAGATGCAGCTCGTGAGCCTTCCCAAGTTGAAGATCAAACCAAGGCGGGGGATGCCCCGTAATCTGATGTATTCTTGAATATTATTGACTTTGGTAAAAGACCTGGCTTGATGGCCGTTTCGGAATATTTTTGTCAAAAGTGACCTTTCTGATGCATACTTATGGATTTGACTTGTAACATTTATAAGTTAGTCGGGGATGACCTTTTTGATGCATGTTTGTTTATGTGTGTGCTTGTGATAATTTTGTTTGGGAAAGGATATGTAATCATGCAAAATTAACTGTGGTAGTGTGCAGATGCTTGTGAAACGTTATGTTTTCCATTAATAAAAATTAAACATGCCAGAAAAATTTAAAGAACAAAGGTCTTCATTATTTAAAAAGGAATTCATTACAAAGATGAGAGTTTTTAGTTGGGATCTCATAATGACCCCTTTTCGATACCCCATACCTTGTTAGAATTATAAATTAAAAATGGCTATTAGGCCTTAATTTGAACCCGTAAATAGGGCTTATGGAAAGAACTTCTTAAGATAAGTAGCATTCCTTGTGTTCTTGATGGTGGTGTCATCGAGCTGGGCTAATTCAAATTTACCTGGTCGGATTACCTTGACAAATTTTGTAGGGGTCTTCCCATGGTGTCTTGAGTTTGTCAGAGACAGTTGGCATTGAGGTTGCGTACTCGCACATGACTAGGTCGTTGACTTGAAGGTCTTTTGGGATGATCTTCTTGTTGTAATACTGGGATACTTTCTTCTGATAGCTTGCATCTTTTTATTTGGATTCTTCTCTGACTTCTTCAAGTAGATCGTTGTCAAGTCGAAGGCCCTTGAATGATGAAATCAGGTTGAACAACTCGATCCTAGCAGTGTTCATGCTGACTTCCACGGGCACTACGACCTCTGTACCATAGGCTAAACGAAAGAGAGTTTCCCCTGTTGCCATATGGGGAGTTGTTCTGTATGCACATAAGACATTAGGAAGTTCACCGATCCAACTCCTAGGGGCATCTTGAGCTCATTTTTTGAGGCCTTGAAGTAAAATCTTGTTGGTGACCTCGACCTGGCCATTTGATTGCGGGTAAGCTACCGAAGCACGAAAATGTTTGATAGTAAGTTGTCGTAGAGTTTTTTCAAAATCTTCATCAATAAATTGAGTACCATTGTTAGTGACCACAGTTCGTGGTACTCCAAAGTGAAAGACAATGAACTCCACGAAAAATTTGATCATGTCCTTTTCTCTTATCCTAGCCACAGGTTTGGCTTCGACCCACTTAGTCGCGTAGTCTATGGAGACCACAAGGTATTGGAGTTGATTTCTGCCCTTGGAAAATGGTTTCATTATGTCGATCCCTCACATAAAGAAGGGACAAGGAACTTGTACAGACAATAGATCGATGTGAGGTCGATGACCGACCGATCCGTTGAGCTGAAAAGATCGACATTTCTTTACATATTCTTCACAATCTTTCCGAAGGGTGGGCTAAAATAGACCTTGTCTTATTATTTTGTATGCTAGGTTCTTGGCACTAAGGTGATCGCTGCAAATACCCGTGTGGACCTCGACCAAGGCTTGCTGTGCTTCTTCTGAATTGAGGCAAAGTAACATGGGTTCTGTTAAGGCCCGACGGTATAACTTTCTATTATGCACGAAGTAGTTGCGAGCTCAATAGGATATAGATCAAGCTCTTTATTTGTCTTCAGAAGCCGATCATAGAGTATGTAATCTAAAAAGGGAGTGCGTCAATCATCCGAGTGAGTGATCTCAAACACCGAGTGAATCATTGTGGATGGGGTGTCGAGCTCATCCAGGTAGATGGGTTCTTTTTCCATGCTGATATTAGATGATGCTAGCTTGGACAGGGTGTCTGCCCACTAATTCTCGGCTCGAGCTATATTCGTGAGTGTTAATGATCTAAACTTGTTTAGTGATGGAAGGACCAATGAGAAGTAGTAGGCCATGCGAGTATCGTGAGTTTTGAAATCACCTTTTACCTGTTTGACCACCAATTGGGAGTCACTAAATATATCTATGTTGACAATTGCAAGCTCTTGAGCGAGCTTGAGACCTGCTAATATAACTTCATACTCGGCCTCGTTGTTGGTTGCTTAAAATTTGAAACGAAATGCCAACTAGATTTTAAAGTTTTCCGAGCTTAGAATGAGAATTCCTGCTCCTGATGTTGTTTTGTATGACCCATCAACAAACATTTTCCAAGTTTGGGCAGATGGATCGATGTATGGAGCTTGCTGGGCTGGGTTTTCTTGGAAATGATCCTCCGTAACGAAGTCGAACAAGACCTGGTCTTTTATTGTTGCTCGTGGCCGATATTCGATATAAATTGACTGAGTTCAATAGTCCAGACGGTCATTCTCCCCGTCATGTCGGGTTGATGGAGGATTCTTTTGAGGGGTTGGTTGGTGAAAATGATCAACCTTGAAAGTAGTGTCATAACTTTCGACTTTAGATTATCAAAGAATAGATGAGTTTTTCGATCTAAGGGTATCTTGTCTCTGCTTCCTTTAATGTATGACTGATGTAATAGACTGGTTGTTCGACGTGATCGAGCTTACTGACAAGTACAGATGCAATTGTTGAGTCAATTGCAGAGAGATATATATTTAAAGATTAGCTTAGCTGAGCCTTCACCATGATAGGTGGTGTTATTAAGAAGGTTTTGAGTTCATCCAAGTTCTTTTGACATTCATCGGTCCATACAAACTTTTTGACCGTTGATGCTACTTTAATTACTTGAAAGAATGGGAGGCATCGTTTCGATGATTGGGGGATGAACCATCATAGCGCGACAATGCAACCCGTGAGAGTTTGTACATCTTTGAGCGAGGTTGGCGTTGAGAGCTCTTGGATTGCCTGTATCTGGTTTGGGTCGGCTTCTATGCCTCGCTGAGAGACGAAGTATTCGAGGAATTTCCCCGATGAAAGCCCAAAAGAGCATTTGGTCAGGTTTAGTTTCATCTGATGTCGGCGTACAGTCTGAAAATATTCTTCCAAATCGGTGACATGGGAATGTTTGGCTTTGGATTTAACAATCATGTCATCTACATAAACCTCTATGTTGTGACTTATTTGTTCGACAAATATCTCATCCGTCATTCGTTCGAACGTGGCCCCGGTGTTGATAAGACCATGAAATAGAGAAACTCGTGGCCAGAAGTTTCATCAATCAACTTGTCGATGTTAGACAAGGGATAAAAATCTTTTAGGCATGCCTTATTAAGATCAGAATAATTAATGCACATTCGCCACTTGCCATTACTTTTTTTTTTACCAGAACCGTGTTCGAGATCCATGTTGGGAATTTGACAGGTTGAATAAAACTGGTCTCGAGCAGTCGATCGAGCTCGAGGTCGATGACGAGCTGTTTTTCGGTCGAAAAAATTCTTCATTTCTGACAAACTACTTTAGCCCTGTCTCGAATATAGAGAGAATGTCATGTTATTATTTCTGGGATGCCTGACGTGTCCTTAGGTTCCCAGGCAAAGATGTCTGAGTATCGTCTAAGTAGGTCGATAATTTCTTGTTTGATTTGTGGATCGAGATTCTTGTTGATTTTGACGATCTTATCGTCTTGTCCAGTGATGAGTTCGACTTCTTCAGTATCTTCGATAGGGTGTTGAGCGGGCACCGAAGGTCCATCTAACAAACTTCGAGGATCAATTTCAACAACTTGATTGACTGAAGGTTCCAGAGGTTTGCTCTTGGGTATGACTGAGGTCAAATAACATTGTCTAGCTACTTCCTGGTCACCTACGACCTCCTCAACTCCGAATTCAGTAGGAAATTTTATTTTAAGGTAAGGGATAGACGTCACAGCTCGCAAGATTGTCATAGTTGTTCGTCCGAGAATGGCGTTGTAGCTTGACACAGCATTGATCACATGGAATTTCTTGATCTTCCAAGTTTGACATGCAATGACCCAAAGAGTACAGGGGGGTCTATAGTTCTTACGATCTTGACCTCATTGCCTGTAAATCCAAATAAGGGTGTTTGAACATTTTCTAATTTACGATCTCCCAATTCCATCCGAGAAAATGCGCCATGATATTAGATATCAACTGAACTGTCATTGTCGATTAGTATTTTTTTTACCGTATTTGTTCCCACTTGGGTTGTGGGTTATGCGTCTTGGTGATTATCGATGAGGCCCGCTGGATAATCCTCGTCCGAGAATGATATTATTGGAGTTGGATTGAGTTTAGCTCGTTTATGATATCCGGGATTAACATTGAATATTTCCCGAGCACATGACTTTTTTGCGTTGTTAGATGAGCCCTCTGTTGCATGACCTCCTGATATGACATCGATTATGCAAGTTGAGTCAAGGTGAGGGCCATGTCTGTGATTGTCTTTTGTTTGGATGAAGTGAGTGAATTGGCCTCTCTTAATCTTGCTTTCAATTAAATTGTTGAGCTGGTAAAATTGCTCGGTCGTATGTCATGTATCATCATGATAATCACAATACCTTGAGCTTGGTGGTCGATCAGCCTTCATCGGCCGTAGAGGTCGATAATCGGCTCTGTTTTGAGTATTGCTAAGATTGTGTCCTTGCGTGTTAAGCTTAGTGAATTCTTTAGGTTCTCGGGTTCTGGCCTGCTACGATTTGTTATTCTTAGGGGAAGTGGTCTATTTAGTTGTGTCCAAAGAACCGGTCGGTTGCTCGTCCCTTGTCACTAGTTGAGGTTTGTCGCAGTAGCATCGAGATCGTGGTCGATCACGATCTCTATCTCTATCATTGGTGCGGTCGTATCGGGAGGATTTAGATCTTGGAGATTGGATACTTCCTACCGCTTCTTGTAAAGTTAATCTATGTTCGAAAATTTCTAAAACAGCTTACAAAGTTCGTGGACTCTTTTCTAAGAATTCCGCCAATAGCAAACCTTGTCTATCTTTGTCGACCCCCGCTACCAGATAATTAATAGCAAGTTGGTCGATTAAATTTGAAATTGCTGCGACCTCTACTCGGAAGCACGACAAGAAATCGCGGAGAGACTCGTCTCGCTTTTGTCGAACCGTGATTAAGGAGGCTGTGATTTTGCCTCCTTTTTTATTAATGGAGAATCGTGTTTTGAACTTAACTTTGAGTTTAGTCCATGAATCAATCGAGCGTGGAGGTAGATTAGTAAACCACTTAAGGGTTGTTCCTTCAAGACAAGTACCGAAAAAACGACACCGAGCTAACTCAGAATATGTAATTTTTTTAATAATAATATGGGATCCGCGTACATATGTAATATGTAATTTTTTAATAATAATATGGGATCCGCGTACATACATATGTCCTACGAATTAAAACGTGTCAGGTATCAAGTCACATCATTTAAAAAAATTTAACTGCTATTTAATTAATCATATTTAGGTACATAACTTATATTTTGCATACAATATGTTAGGTAGAATCTAAAATATAATCATATATGCGATAAGTAAAATATAATAAATATAAAAATATTGAATTGAGTTAAGTTGACCGACTATAAAAGTCTAAAAGAGAACTCCATATCTGGATGTCTTTCTCACATACTCTTTTTACGCGGAAGAGAATTGATCTGCCTAAATTCGTCGAACTTGCCAAGGACAGTATTTCCACAGGTGGGTCAGACCTTAATGAAATTTCACTTCAATGGTTGCATATTTATAGCAGTTGGTAAAAAAAAATTAAAATAAAAGCTTGCACTGCTAAACTAGCAAAGCACATTATTCATTTGTTCAATATCAGCTTATAAGCACTGTTTTTTTCCTTCCATGGCTACTTCAAGTAATCAGTTAACTGACCCTTATTCTTCTTCTTCATCTACAACTAGTTGGGATGTTTTCTTGAGCTTTTTTGGTAAGGATACTCGTAGAAAATTTACTTCACATCTTTATTCTGCTCTGGTTCAAGTTGGAATTTTAACTTATATGGATGATCCTGAACTCGACAAGGGCGAAGAAATATCATCCGGACTACTTACTGCAATCCGTGCTTCGAAGATATATGTGGTTGTGCTGTCAGAGAATTATGCTTATTCAAGATGGTGCCTTGATGAGCTCGTAGAGATCCTTGCATACAAGAGAACCAGCGGACGTGTGGTAATTCCAGTATTTTACTATGTTGATCCATCAGAATTACGGCATCTGAAAGGGAGTTTTGGGGATGCTCTTGATGTTCAGAAAAAGCGTTACTCTGTTGATATTATAGAAAAGTGGAAATCTGCTCTTAACGAAATCGCAGAGCTATCAGGATACCATCTCAAAATAGATGCAGATGAGTATGTTCCCTTTATTTCTTGTTTTATTAATTTATTATTGTTGTTGTGCTTATTGTAGTTGTCCACGAGGACTACGACATTCGATATTGAATTACAATGATCACCAACTTATTTCTCCTCAACAAAGTTTTAGAACAGCAGGTGCAGGTTTAAAATTAGAAATTCTCTCCATTTTGGCATTTTGGATTACAAAATTAGAGATCTTTACCCAATAGATTGTTTTTTTCTCAGTGTTTTTTTGTTACTGTCAATCATAGAATTCAGTTCTCTCTAATCTCTAACTAGTGCATATGCTGAGTATTCTGGACATAACTGATAGAATTAAAATTGTAACAGGAATGAATCGTACACCATTCAAAAAATTCTGGACAATGTGAAACCACTTATATTTACAAAAGAATTACATCTTGAGGAATATCTGGTTGGCATTGATTCTTCTGTTGAAGAGATATATAAAAAAGTAAGCATGGAGTCAAATGATGTTCGTGCCATTGGGATATGCGGGATGGGAGGAATTGGAAAAACTACAACTGCTAAGGCTTTCTTCAATAGATATTTTAACAATTTTGATATCAGTTGCTTTATTGATGATGTAAAACAACAGTCACCAGGAGGTGGTTATCTACTTCCTTTACTTCAGCAACTCTCGGTTAAGCTTTTAGGAAGGACGGATTATAAGGTAACTGATGTTAAGAATGGAAAAAGACACTTGAAGCAATTTCTTTGCACTAAGAAAGCTCTCATTGTTGTGGATGATTTGAACCAATCAAGCTATTCAGATGTGCTGGTAACGGCTTGCAACTTGGTTTCTGCCGGAAGTAGAATTATTTTTACAACAAGAGATGCAAACCTGGTAAATAAATTAAAGCAAGATATATCAGAAGTAGACATATACATGATGAGGGAATTAAAACAAGTTGATTCATTGGAGCTCTTTAGCTATCATGCCTTCCGTAAACTGACTCCACCTGAAAGTTTTGCAGAGCTCACATTAAGCTTTGTAACTTATACTGGAGGTCTTCCATTAGCTCTCAAGGTGTTGGGTTCATCTTTGCTCGGTAGGACTGACGCGTCATTTTGGAGAGCTAAACTTGTAATGCTACAACAAAATGCGGATAAAGATATACAGAAAATCCTTCAAATGAGCTAATGATGAATTAGACAATGAAAGACAGAAGGAAATTTTCCTTGTTATTGCATTCTTTTTTGTCAGAAAGGACAGAGATGAGGCTGTTCATATATTTGAATCTTGTGATTTCTTTCCAGAAGTTGGAATACCAGTTCTAGTGGAAAGATGTCTACTAACAGTTGATGAGAAAAACAGGATTCAGATGCATAATCTGATCCAAGATATGGGAAAGGAAGTTATTCGTGAAGAATCAAAGCATGGAAACTGCAGACGCTTGTACTTGTGTCAAACAGATGCATTCGTGGCTTTGCAAAATCTAGAGGTATAGTAATAAAAAATCTGCTTGTGAATTGCAATTGGTATCAATTTTCACAATCTCGTCTTAAAAAACAATGAGTTATCTTGGGCTTTGACAAGAACCCTCAACTTCTTGATATTAAGAGAAGAGAAGAGGATACACACGATAAGATATGATGTATAAATAAATTAGTTGTTAAAGAGCTTCAATTGCCTCTATTGTCTATAGGATGATAACTTTAGTACCATACAAATAGGGGTGAAATCGAGTCGAATAAGTGTGAATAGCAGTATGATTAGATTCGGCTCGAATTCATAATTATTCGTTCAAATTCGGTCCGAATTCGAATTAAAATTTTAATATTTTGCTCAGATTCGACTCGAGTTCGGATATTAAAATTCGTATTTGATTCGGCTCGACTCGAATAAATACCGAATTACTCGTTTTAGCATATTCGAATTCGAATTCGTATGTAATAATTTTATAAAATTAAGAATATTGGAATAATTGTTCACTAAAAACTAAAATATGATCATTTTATAGAATATTATTTTAATAAAAATATTATATACTGTATATAATAATATATATAACTTACGAATTCGAGTCAAGTATGTATAATAAATATGTATTCGAGTACTCTAAAAGTATTTGAACTGCTCAAAATAAATACGATCGAATATTATAGTGGTAAGATCCGACTCAGTATTCGTTCGAATTATAGAAGAAGATTCGAATTCGCTCGTTTTTTATACAAATACGAATTATATTCGTTTTTGACGAGTCGAATCCAAGTTCGAACCCGAATTACTCATATTCGTTTTCAGCTCTACATACAAATTGTCAATCAACTCAGGTATTTTTATCGGTATATATTTATGCCTCTATTTATATTTTTCTCTAATGATCAAATCAGGGAATACAAAAAATTGGACTGATCATAGACCAGACCATGTCCACAAAAAGACATTTCAGTGCCGAAATACTGGAAAGAATGCCCAATTTGAGGTTACTTGAAATAATTGGTGCACTTGATGTTAAGGGAAATTTCAAAAATTCATTTCATGAGTTAAGGTGCCTTCGTTGGCACCGTTGTCCCTGGATGCATTTACCTTCTAGTTTTCATCCCCAAAAACTCGTCTCTCTTGACATGCCATGTAGCGAATAAAAGACATTGTGGAAGGGCGTTACGGTATGAAGTTAACATGAATACTCACTCAAGTTTGTTATACAATTACATTCATGCATAATATCTTAAGTAAATTCTTCTTTTATGTGTAAAAAGATATAGCCAATTGTTTTTGGGCAAATATTCAAAATACAAAGATAAAATATTAACACAGCTTATATTATGGTACATAAACTTTTTTCTACAATTCTAATAGCAATCTAATGTTGTGGATGTAACTGTGCTAACTTTGTATGTATGTTATTTAAATCAGCCTCTCGTAAACTTGAAGACTATGAATCTCAGTTACTCAAGAAACCTGAAAATCATGCCTGACTTCAGTAATTTAACATTAGTGGATAAGTTATTGTTTCGTGGTTCTGAAAGCCTTCGAGAAGTCCACCCATCAATTGGACAGTTGAGTAGTTTGAGTTATTTGGATTTGGGTGAATGCAGCCATTTGAAAGAATTGACCGAGTCAATTGGACAATTAAGTAAATTGGGTCATTCGGATTTAGAATGGTGTGTGAATCTGAAACGACTACCTCAGGCTATCAAACAATTGACTAATATTGGAAGTTTGAATTTGAGGTTTTGCCGCATTCTGACACAATTACCTGAGCAATTAGGTGATATGAAATGCTTAAAGATACTTGACGTAAGTTATACATCAATTGAGCAACTGCCAGATTCAATTACTCACCTGAAGGAATTGGTTTTGAAGTTGAACAGCTGCAAGAAGCTTAGGAAGTTACCTGAGCAATTAGGTGATATGAAATGCTTAAAGATGCTTGACGCAAGTTATACATCAATTGAACAACTGCCAGATTCAATTGCGCACCTGAAGGAACTGGTTGATTTGAAGTTGCACGAATGCAATAAGCTTAGGAAGTTACCAGAGCAAATTGGAAATATGGAAAGCTTAAAATTGTTTGATGCAAGTTATAGTGCAATTGAACACCTACCAGACTCATTCGCAGGCATGTTTAATTTGGTTGAATTGAACTTGGGATGGTGCAAAAACCTTACAAGTCTTCCAAATAGCTTGTGGAAGCTGAAGGTTCTTCGAGTACTGAGACTGAGTGACAGCTTAAAGCTCAAGCAATTGCCTGAGAAGTTGGGAATGATGCAATGCTTAGAAGAGCTTCATGCATCTGGTATAGCAATTGAAGAATTACCAGATTCCATCGGACTACTGAGTACAGTAAAGGTATTGGATTTGGGATTCTGCAAAAAGGATAGAAATTTTCCCAGCAGCATATGGAATCTTACATCACTTGAAAGATTACGTCTTTTCCAAACGGACATGGATATAATTAATTTGCCTGATATGGTAAAAGATATGAATTTTTAGCATAAACATTAAGCGCACTCTTAGTGATTTTGCAAATATGTTAAACTACTATTTTATCACTCCTTTAAAACTTGACTTAAAAACAAGTTAATATTGTGTTTGGTAATTTGGATTTCATTTTAAATGATAGAATTTGAGTTGTCATTATTTTTATTCTTATTCTTATGATAAAGAAACTTCTCGAGTTCTAATTATGATATGAGACTTAAATAATTAAATATAATACTTAAATAATATTATGTTAGTATTTCAATGATAGTTTTCTTTATATTTTTTATAATATAAATTTAAAATACAGAAAATAATTATAAATTTTAATAATGAATTTTTATGCGCTTCTCTTCACAAATTCTTTTTGGCCATCTCATCTCACTCTCTTAGTACCTGTAATTTTAATTAAATTCTAAAATATAAAATATAATTGTTCCATCAAGTTATTCGTGGTCGTAGAGAAACGAAGATGAAAATATATAGAATTTATGTGATCCGGAAACACCGTCCTCTAATATTTATATTTATGGAGTATTTAATCCCGATTTTGCAGTATTTTCTTGAATTTTGAAATTTTATAAATATTTAATTTAAACTTCAAAATATTCATTAAAATTGAGGATATTTATTCAGAATTTTAAATAATATTTTAAAATTTGAGGGTATTCAATATGTATTTTATATAATGTTTTAGAATTCAGGAGTATTCAATAGGAATTATTAATAATCAATTAAAATTTAGAGGTATTTAAAAAATTTATTAATACCGATGAATTTTAAAATTCTTGAATTATGTTGAATTTTACTATATACTTTTGATATTTCAAAATATCACTTAAATATAAGAGATTCTACTAGATTTCCAACTCTCCATAAACTCTGCATGAAATTTTAAATTAAATACAATTAATAAAAATATAAATTATTAAATAATACCTTTAAATCCGAATTGAATAGGGTTTTATATCAACTTTCTCACTCATCTCATAAAAAAATATCAATTTTGGCTACCCAACTCATTTAAGCCACTAAAATGCAAATAATATATATATATATATATATATANTTGAATAGGGTTTTATATCAACTTTCTCACTCATCTCATAAAAAAATATCAATTTTGGCTACCCGACTCATTTAAGCCACTAAAATGTAAATAATATATATATATATATTTTATTATTTTAAAATTTTAACGATTAACATTAAAACTGCGATAACGTGTTAAGTAATTAATTATTTATATTAAACTTGTATTTATCCTTTTATATGTGTATTATGGTTCATCATTATGTTTTTTTAAAAAAAATTCATTAGCATATAACTCTTTAATTATATTTATATATATCATCATATTCGTCTATAGTAAAAACCCTAAATCTACAATTATTATATGTATTAATGTTCGTTTGCTGATATCATTAACGTCGAATAATCCCAATTTGTAATGCATGTGTTTTTCCATAACAACGTATTACTTTTTATTTTTTTAAATTATTTAATCAATGTCGTGTTATTTAATTATTTTTTATTTTTTCTCCTTTTCTACATTACTTTTTGATCATCATATTAACAGTCAATCCATGATCTTAATATAGACCGTCAATTTTTTAAGCAAAATGATAAATTTTGATCATTTATTGGTATAAATGAGTCGTCGTGGAGATTGAGTAACTATTTGATGCTTTTTTTTGAGATGGATGGTTAGTTTGATATAAAACCCGAATTGTACACCATGATAATACTCCTATTTTCCTCTTATTTTCCGTTAATCCATCACCAAACTACTATTATGCAGTGTTATAGAAATCGACCGATTTTTCAAAAATCGCTGATAAATCCCTGATTAATCCTTATAAAATATTTGACTGATACAATTTATAAAATATGATTTATGTTTATAAAATATTTTTAAATAATATGTTTCCCTAGTCTTAGAAAAGCATTTTCAGAAGTTCGTCGTGAAGAAAGCAGAAGAAAACTCATGCTATGACCTCAAGAAGAATTGGTGGAACAACCGACTGTTGAAGGATCAACACTTACTGCGAAAGGCCCCTTAAACAACTATTATTATCGTCAACGTAGACGAAGGCCTTCGTATGAGCATTGTGAAAAGCCAGGATATGTTGGAAGATTCATGGGAAGCTTGCTGATTGGAAGCCTTCGAAGGCCTCTTTTGACAAGAGCAGTCGTGGTAACATTGCTGCAATATCTGAAGTTTTCACTCAAAGCTTTCCATTCTTTAAGGAGCAATTGGATATACTTTAAAAATTATTTGACCAACAAAATGCTTCACATAACAGCATCACACCAAGTGCTTTTACTGTTGGAAACACCTCCTCAGGCCAATGGATCATTGACTCGGGAGCTACCGATCATATGACCGGAGATAACTCACTGTTTAGCTCATACAAGCCAAAAAATTCAATCTCAACAATTCAAGTAGCTGATGGTTCATAATCTAAAGTCATAGGAAAAGGTTCTATAATTTTAACTAAGGATATTACCTTCACTCTATTTTACATGTGTTTTCTCTTGACTGTAACTTGCTCACTGTTAGTAAATTGATTCATGATCTTAATTGTGTAACTCATTTCTCTCCAAACTTGTGTGAATTTCAGGAAGTTGGTTCAAAGAGGGCGATTGGCAGTGTTAGATTATGCTCAGGACTTGATATCCTCCAACTCCATCCACTAAGAACAGTTAATCTATTTTCAGCTTCCAAATCAACATTTGAGTCTAGTTGTCATCAACTGTTAAGTTCCAGTGTCAATAAAGATAGTGAAGTTATGTTATAGTGAAGTTATGTTATGGCACTATCACCTTGGTCATGTAAATTTCATGTATCTTCAAAAGATATTTCCATCTTTATTTGTCGATAAAAATCCGAGTTCATTTTGTTGCGAAATCTGTCAATTTGTTAAACATTCTCGTACTTCTTTTACTCGTCTTCCATATACACCATCTAAGTCTTTTACACTTATTTATGTGGACCTGCAAGAGTAAAAAATATCACAGGAGCTAGGTGGTTCATATCTTTCATAGATAATTAGTGCATATTTTTGCATATTTTTATACATATTTATTGTTTACCTTAGTATTTATAATTAATTAATTTGATGTATTTTCATAATTTTATAGATATTTGATTAAATAAGAAGAAAAGAAGAAAAAAAGGAAGAAAATGGGAGAAAAGAGCAAGAAAAGAAAAGAAGTAAAGTTTGAGCCAAGACATCAAG
>QRFB01002579.1:25662-44426 GCA_008931105.1 Oenanthe javanica | reverse complement strand
AACGGATTTATTTAGTAAATAACAACTAACGGATTTATTTAGTAAATAAATAATAATAGATTTATTTAGCAAAAAAAACTAACTGATTTATTTAGTAAAAAAATAAAAAAAAATAACTGATTTATTTAGAAAAAAACAAAAAAAAACGGATTAATTGTTAACGGCAGTGACCTAAATGCAACCTTTTTGCGTTCGGTTATCCAATTGCAACTTAGAGGGCAGTTCAGTGATGTTTTAGCAAAGATGAGTTAACGGAATCCGTTAAAGTCAAACGTGAGTTAACGATTGTGCAATTTTATTTCAGTGTAATGACCTGATTGCAACTTTTATTTAGTGTAGTTAGTCGATTGTGAACTTTTTGAGTACAATGACCCGGTTGCAATTTGAGGGTGAGTTTGATGATGTTTAAGCCATTTAACCCTCCCAGCACCAGTTATCTTCTGACAATCCTGGAAATTGGCGTTTGACCTGTAATTGTAACAGTAGTTTTAAAAGTGAGATAACTTAAAATTATAAATTATGAACTCACAATAATATGAAGTACTACTCCCAAAATATTTGAAGGCTCCATTAACACAATGAAAAAGGAAAGCATGCAGTTACACCACCAATTAGTCCTTGTGTGTGCTTCAGCATGAAGAATAAAAATGGGTAATACGCAGTTAAAAGCAAAAGTTAAGCACAGTACCTCGAGCCTGTATTTCCCTGGTAGGGTGTTAGGAAACAGAAATTCACTACTCTAATCAGTCAAACTGATTGTCTTTCTCTCTTTTTTACTGCTACCACCCAATCTTACAAGAACTAGGAAGCATGAGTTCGGGTGCGGGAGCGGGGTACGCGGTACGGGGATATGAGAATTCGGCAAATTAAAAAATATGGGGATACGGGTGCTGAGGGATTCGACGAATATTAAATTATTTTAAATATATATTTTATATATATTTCAAGAGTAGCATCTAAATTAAACTAAAGAGTCATATAAATAAGTTCATTATCATTAACTATTAATGTAATAATCACTTAAAAATACAGCTAATGTATTATGAAGGGTTGAAGTGACTAAATAATTAACTAATTACTTAATTAATTGATCAATAAGAATCCCCGTGAATCCCTGAGAATCGAAGAATCCCCAAGAATCAGGTGCCTAGTGCGGCGGGTGAGTGAAGAATCTCTGCTTCATAGTACAAGAGTAACATGAACAGAAGAGCCACAATTCTCCTTGCACATGACTGAACCAATAATATTTACTTGTGCCTGATTCAATCCAAAAATATATTCTGTTAATAATGTGAAACTTGTATGACTGAATGCAGTCCACTGTTACTACCTAGCCAACAACACATACTTTGACTATATACTTCAAAGTATAGGGGTGAGAGAAAAACCCTAATCCCCTGCGTCACCTCCCTGCCTCTCTCCGCCATGGACAATCAAAACCAACCCAAACCCCAGCAGTCCAAACCCCCAACTATCCAATCAATCTCCACACCAATTAACCTCCCCAAATCTCAGATCTCAAAAACCCTAAACTCTCATCATCTTTAGTCAGTGCAGAGCAAAAATAGGTCATCCTTTTCTTGATCTCTTAAATTCAAATTTTAATTCTATTACAAAACCGCTTAGCCCTCCGAAATCCCGTACCGAAAACTCATCTCAAACTTATTCCTCCATGGGAAACCCTTGTCTTGATTTTTTCTTCTATGTCGTTCCCAACATGAATGAGTCAATTTTAATTAATTATCTTTCTTTTTTAGATCTCTTTTTATTTGCTCAATTCTGTTATGTACTCTTATTTGTGTATTTGTTTATATTTTTTCTTTAATGTTTGGACCTTTTTCTTGGTTGATAAAACAGTGTATATGAATAATGATGATTGTAGGATCTAAGTTTATGAGAATACATGTTTAAATTATCATGGGTTTTGTATGTATAGTTAATCTTAGTAGGAAAGCTTGTTCTTTTACTTGTGCAAGTTAGTAAAGTCTTGATTTTAGTATATGGGTGATTTAAAGATTTGTTTTTTAGTTGTTGTATAGTGTTAAAGTTATGAACTTTGTGTTTTACTGTTGATTTAGTTTTTGGGTTTGGTGTTGAAGTGATAGGAAGAAGTATTTTGAGCTTGATTTGCTTTATTCTTCTTTGGTTCTTTGGTTAATGGGCGTTTCTAGGATTTTAGGGTTTTGTTTTAAATGTGTTGATGTTGAGAAGGAGGCCGATATTGTAGCAGATCTGTTGTCTTTTTGAGAAAATAAAGTATTTTTGGTTGAATGTGATTTGTTTTTTAATGGTCTTTCCAAAACTGTTCATATAATTGTGTTGATTTGTAACATTTTTTCTTAATTAAATATGCCATATAGTTTGAGTGGTTACGTCTTATATTGTTTTTAAGGTTCTTAAAATTTTCATAAATTGTAGATTGTGCCATTTTATATGGAAGTTTTGTGCCTTTTAAGGGTGTGTTATAATTGTTGGCTTTTGGACCATTTATTGGTGTGTATTATCTGTCGTCAATTGACGAATCTGTGTCATTTTAGATGACTTCTTTATTTGTTATGAGAAATCAGCAATTGATAAAAATAAGAAGAAATATAAGATGGTTGGAAAGAGCAATAAAAGGGAAGTTAATTTATTTGTTTATGAGTACTCAAAGTTTTATGTGTGTTTTTAACCAAAGGAGACCCCTTTGGTTAGATATATATAAAATTCTATTTATTTAAGTATATTGAACATAATAGATATTAATTACTCCCTCCGTCCCACTTCAAGTGTCTCATTTGACTTTTCAACGGTCAAATTTAATTAACTTTGACCGAAAATTTAAAAAATATATATATTTAAAAAATTTAAAATCTTAAAAGTACATTTTAAAGAAAATTATATAAAATTTTCAATGATATATATTTTTTAATTTTTTTAATTATATAATATATATAATATTTGGTCAAACTTTAAAAATTTTGACCATTGAAAAGTTAAATCAGCCACTTAAAGTGGGACGGAGGGAGTAATATCTTGGTAATGTTATCTTGACTCAGTTTTTGTGGTTGATTTGGTGACTTTTCAGAATCACTTGGATGGGAAAAAGGGTAAAGAGAAGGTGGATGGAGACATGAATTTGGTTTTAATGGCGGAAGTAACAAGACGTGGCTAGTTTTTAGCATCGGGGACTCGCAAATTTTCAAGAATTTTAAGTTTTTGTGTTAGGACTCACTATATAAATTGATATTTTTATGATCGGTTTGGGGTACTTTTTTTCCCTCGGAGGTTTTTCCCGTATGGTTTTTCTCAAATGGGGTTTTAACGAGACCCTGTCAGATATAAAGGTTTTTTATAATCTAAACTTCCGAAGGAATCTCTTTCTTATGGGTCATTCGACCCATGGATTGGTTAAGCATACCTTTTGGTTAGATGATAAACTTTTATTATCTTTGTGTTGTATTATCGGATTATATATCAACAAAACGATTCTTCGTTTTTTCTGACAAAAATAAAATAAAATATGTGGACAATTACCAATGGTAATATCTGAGAAATTGGGTCCGAATATTATTTAAAGAAGAATATAAATCAAGATTATGATCCGCAAAATAGCATCCTCATATTAGATCTGGTTTCCCTCCATATTACTAGGTGAGCAACAATAGCATCTTGTAAGGAAAAAAAAATGTAAAGGCAAAGTGAGGAACATAGAGAGAGTACGGAGAACCCGAAGGGAGATTAGTCTGAACAGCCTTTGCAACTACCTGATCGAATCTGACATTTCAAATCTGACATTTAGTAATGGTCTATTCACATTGACATCAACACAAGGCGGCAAGAGCAAGAGCTCTGGCGCAGTCTCAGGCTTGGCTGCAAAAGATGACAAGCGATACTCACCTGGTAAAACATGCAAACCCATTCAAAAAGGAAAAAATATTAAAAAATCAGACCCTAATCCTTACAGTGTGGTTTTAGAAACTGCTGTATTTGTTAGGAGGTATAATATAACAGTAAAGATACTGGACAAGAAAATTTGCAAACGACCAACTAGACATGTATCAACATACCTCAAAGAAAAAATTACCCTTATCATCAGCCTGTTTTACTTGAGGCATAACATTCTCTGGTCGATGAGTTAAAGCAACCTGATACACATGAATGATCACTTATCAGTACATTAAGAATATAACAAAATATAAACGGCAATTGGCGAATATGAAACCTCAATAGCACATGTTAGCATATGAAATTTTCATGCCTAGGACACAGATAAAAAACAAAAATAAATTTAAAGGAAAATTAATAGATCAGGACCCTGGAAAATGCTAATCTTGAAAGATATTATTTCAGAATAACGACTATATAGTAACATATGAGGCCCAATACTTACCTCAAAAGCTTTGAATACCAGGAATTTCTGGGTAAGGTAATACACATTCTTACGAATTGCATCCTCGCATATGCCTATTACATTACATGTTTTGTGCCCTATATCTAGAGCTTTAATTCGGGCCGGGCGGCCCCAAGCGGCTCGAGCCCGAACTCGTTTAACTGGGCTCGACTCCAGCTTGTATACGAGCAGAGTTTGAACAAGGATCTGCTCATTTATTTAAACGAGTCGGGTCGAGTATGTGCCGAGCTCGATTAAAGCTCCACTCGAACTCAATAACTTGGCTCGAACTCAAACTCGAACTCATTTATAAATAGGAATAAATTATTAATAAAAAATATTTTTTAAATTTATATATTATAAATTAATATAAATTTTTTATATTTTTATATATTTTAATTGGTGAGCTCGCGAGTAAACTCGGCTCGACTAACTCACGAGTAAAACTCGACTCGTCTATTTAACAAGTCGAGTTCGGTCAAAACTTTGAACTCGTTTAAGTTAATCAAGCGGCTCGACTCGTTTAAAAAAACTCAAACTCGTTTACTGAAAACCCGGTTCGGCTCGACTCGAATTACAGCCCTATCTGAAGCTTATAAAGGTAGCATGCAGAATATATATTTATGTAAACAATGCATTACAAAAGAAACTTGTAATCACCTTCACTTTATAACCAGGAGAGACTGTATGTACTAGGCCACAGACATCATAGGTGATTGCTTTAATATCAACAACTGAAGCCATGTTTGGCAGAACCTAACAAACAAATAATATGCCAAACAGATAAATATGAGTGCTTGAGTAATAATACGCAAGTGGGAGTTTACGAACTAATTGTAATGAGAAGACTCGTTATACAACTGGCATGCAGGTCAATTATATTGATTTTTAAGGTTTTAATTGTTTTTTCTGGGTCCTGCGCTTAAAACTCTTCAAGACATCCACAATTTTTAAGGATATATGTTTTGCTTGACAACAGCAACAAGAAGACATCAGTCATATTATTGAGAAAATTTTAACTCCTTTAAAAACTCCAAAGATAGGATGTAACAAGTATTAGATTTACTTTATCATGAAAGCATGCAGTTTGACAAACTTATAATGCTCTTTCTTTGCTTCTATCGTATAACATTTAGAGGTCACTTGGAAAAAATAGGAATACTGTTGGGTCCAGAGTGAATTGCACAAGCTAAGATCATACAAATCATATACCTCTAGTCACAATCACAGGATGATATCAGGAAAATAAGATACAGATTTACTTCTATAAGAGGAAATACTAGTTTACACTTAAGGCGATAGCAAATGGAGGAACGTCCCAAATGATGGTTCAAATTGAAACTTCAAATAGATTAAAGAGCATGTTACTAACCATTTATATATAATTTCTTTGTTCCCAGTTTCCACTAAACATAGGTAGACTGTGTTCCTTAGGAGTCTTAGTTATGATTTTTCACAAAACCTATTATACTTTTCAATTCTACAATAGAGCTATTGTACCAGCAAAGGAGTAGATAATTAATGCACCTGTACCCACTTAACAACCTGAATCCATTCCACGAGTTCACATTAAATAGATAACGTAAAATGAATGACTTGTATCAAGAGATATAGAAAAGTAATTGAGTTTTACAAGTACCAGTATCTACAGAAGGAAATAAATTTTTTACTAAAGTCAAGAGGCAACAAGGCGAAAACAATCTAATTATGTCGGACATAATAACACACAACTTGATAAAGGATTACAAGGGAACTGTTTGTTTTTTCTAGTTCTGGAATTGTATGCCATACAAAGTATTTCTTAGTAGGAATCAAAACTGTACAAAGTATTCATTCAGATTAAAAAAATGAAGCGAAGCTGCCTATTAAAACTACAGAAGAATATAAAAATACCAACTCGAGTATGCAAATTGAGTAGCAAAACTGGGATGCAGGGAAACTAATTTCGAGAGAATAAAGAAACACATCTGATGTAATCATGTAAAACTCTCGCTTAATATGTCTCATGGAATAATTTTACCTGGTCAAACTTGTAATATCCTTCTTTGTCGGTAATAGACTTTTCTTGGCCATCTAATTTTTACACCATCGACCCCCATTTTATTTCCATCAACTACACAACCACTGACAGAAAATCCAGTAACCTGCACACCCAAAAATATCCATGTTACTGCTACTGCCTCTTTATTAATGGATCCTTTAGGTACTCGAAAAATATATATTGCACTATGTCATGGCCTTAAAAGGTACCTTTGTATCTGTACTTATGGTTTGAAGTTATCTTAGACTTAAGGTTATGTTTGTTTTAAGGGATAAATAATCCACGGACTATTAGAACATGTGTTTTTGTTCTATATCAAAATTTAGTCCTTAAGTTGCGTCTTGGACTTATTTATCACTTTCTAGTTCTTTTCCATGGAACTAATAAGAATTAGGCAGGGAGCGGTATTAAATTGTTACCCTAAAATGAACCTGAAAGGTAATAAATTATGAAAATAGTCCATGGGATTATTTTAAAGGACTAACTATGCAAAATGAGTGCAGATTGGCAATTGTGCTGGGATAATAATCCTTCAAAATAAAGTCAGAACTGGTAGAGTAGTTTGTTGAGTTACTTAGTTTGCTTGTTGTAGAAATACATTAAGCTAAATATTATGCTTGATCTCAGATACAAAGTTAGACTTTGATGCTTTGCATTTATTGATAGATACTTCGTTTAGCTTTTTCAGGAGGAATAGGTTTACGTACAAGTCTATAACTACAGTTTCGTGAAATGAAAAATCCGTGTTTGTGAATGCAAAGGTAGATTAATAAATACTATCTGGGTTGTACATTCTATGTTGCACCAGATACAAGTTAAAATGATTTTGATGTAAAAGTTGCACCACATGAGTCCACGGTTCACTTAGTTCGGTGTTTTGAAAGATATGCAAGACGAAGATAGCATAAACCAATAGTAGAATTTTAAGCAATATATAGCAAGAAAAAACGATGTGCCAACTATCTATCACAGAAGAAATGTATTGTGCACCTGAAATTTTTGGGGGACGGTTGCATGCTCATGCTTCACAAACAGGAATGGAGGTGAAACATCAAACACAGAATTCTCTCCCTTATAATATGGAATCAGCTTGTATAACCCTGCAGATACAACAAAAGTTCTCTAACAATAAATAAGAATATCATATAGTGAAGTTCAAGACTAGGACAAGTGTTCCAGATACAACGGAACAATGAATACATACCAGCACAGTACATTTCATTACACACAACAATTAATAGGTAAACTGCCAACTACAAAATCATTTTAATGCCCGAGAGTTGTTTCATTTGTTCTTCTATTGGTTTAAAGACTTGGCATCTTGGTTGAGTACACTCCTGGATAAAGCACAGGAAGCACATGATAATCCAAATATTTGGCATTTTATCTTCAAAAATGTATTCAACATTTAGTTAGAAGAAGATAAAATAAAGACAGGTTATGCCAAAACAACTTATTAACAGTCACCAAGCTCACTGTCTCAGTCAAATAGGGTGTTAAAGTGAAGTCTATGAACTCGAATAAAGAACAAAAATTAGGTATAATTAGTATAATAATGGTAAAAAACACAGTTGAAGTAAAATGTTGTAAATTTAATTTGTAGATCTGATTTGTAAATTATAATAATAAGAATTTATCATCTTGGTACATGTCTCAAGGGTCACCATGGAGACACCAAATGCACATAATCAAAATAGATTTACAATGTATTGGTCATTCTTAAAAAAGATGACATAAAAAAAACTATTGCAGAGCCAGATAAATGTAAGTGAATCTAATGAAAGCACTAGGCTTTAAGCATTACCACAGGGAATAGATTTAAATTTAAACACTCCATCAGCATCAGATATAGCATGACAGAGAGCTTTGCTCTCGCCAGGAGGATCACCAAAACCCTGGGGGCAATTCACCTCCAAGACATCATCTGAATATAAATATATATGAACTCCTAATAAAGGATTTCCCTGAAAAAGAAAGGTTGATGAAATATGTATTAGCTTAGAATCAAAACAGTTTTATCATTAGTGCAATAATAATAGTTACGAAGTTTATTATCTACCATAATACAAAAACTTGGTTGAACAATAATGAAGTGGGGATGTACACACACACTTGCTGCATATCCATTCATAATGCTTTTCATAATTTTCAAAAGTTCCAATACAAGGAATCTGTCCAAGAATGCGCAAATAATTGATTATTCGGTAACATTAGTACTACATAGTAAACATGACTGTCATAAAATATTTCGCAAAGGGAAGATTGTCATCTAATTGCAACAATATTCCATCCTTAAATGTGCAAATGTTAACAAACTTTATAGAATAAGTCTCTCTCTCAACATATACCTATAATTACATTCATGAGAGGTTTCAGATAACTGATAATTGATTAGGATAGACCTTAGGCAGGGTTGGTTCCATAAATTCCGAACAAGTAAAACCAATATTTTACCATGAAAAGTAAATGCTACTGATGCAGGACAACTTGTAGAATAATGATTTATGGAATAAAAACAATGAAAAGTTGAAGCTTGGGTGAATCAACCGCAAAAAACCCCTTACCCCAAGGTTTTCTCGGCCGCAGAAGGGAGAAAAGCTATGGATCACAACCCATAAAAGAGACCCATATCAATATTGATATGAAAATCACTTTATATTAATCAAGTCTAATGAGTATGTAAGGATTACATCATTATATACAGTGTTGTTAAAAACGCGATGAAGCGCACGATGAAGCGCGAAGCGCAACGAAGCGCAGAAAAAGCGCATCGCACAGCTGGAGCGAAGCGCATTCAATGAAGCGAGCGCTTCTGGGGCTTATGCGCGGAGCGCGAAGCGCACATGAAGCGCACTGAAGCGCGCTTTTTTATTTTGACCGTATATTTTGACCAGATTATAAAAAAAACCATACCCACCCATTTTATTTTATAAAAGTCCCTAAATATAAATACCCGCCTGACCACCCATACTCAGACCCCCTCAAGAGGCCGATTGCTACAAGCCTACAACTCCATATTCTCTGTTTCGTTTCTTCCCTCTNTCTAATGAGTATGTAAGGATTACATCATTATATATATTATATAGAGAATAGAATACTTAAAGGACAAAGGCCCATAACAATTGAGCTTTATTATAAATAAATTATTTACTTAATAAACTCCTAACCCCTCATATAAAACATATACATAGATACATTATTTATCTCTATACTTCATACACTTGAAATAATTAATAACATATATAGTAATTCTTTATATTCATTCCCAATCAGCTACAAGCTACAGTTATTTTCTATTAGTTAAAAGAAATATCTTAGCTTGGCACATTCAAAACTCATAGTACTTCAATAAGGAGATCACAAATAATAATATTGTGGAGCAATGGGGCAAGAGAGCCAGAAAAGATTATTACCTGAGCAACAACCAGTCCATGAATATCATAGCCAGGAACAAAGAAAATGTCATCAATTACAGTGTTTCCAAAGCCCAATTCCACCTATAATAAAGGTCAGTTTCACAGTATTAGGACATAAAATGTTGTAGCAATATAGCATTCTTTCAACAATAAGAGATCTGGAGAGAGACGGTAACTAAAAGAAAAAAGAATTCAGTGGATGGTAATAAAACCTGTGGAACCTTTCAATAGGCAAATCATGATGTGCAGCACGTACATTGTACTTCCCTACATTCCAGATTTTTATTAGAATAACCAGGCCTATGCCTTGTGCTAAAATATAAATAAGGAATCCCACTATGCCTGCTATATCACATTTTTTTCTTCTATATGTGGTAGCCTTGTATATTTGGCTTTCTACCTATAATACCCTTCTGCTGAGTAAAAAGTAATAGAATAGATTTTAGACTGAAAAAAAAATTATATTTGAAATCTTTGTGAAAAGATACATGAAATAGACTTTTAAATCATGTACAACTATGATATAATCATGAAATAGACTTTTAAATATTTCTGAAAAGATATATCTCACTATTTTAACTCTGTTTTAAATGATTTGAATGTCTATTTCATATATTTTTTCGCAAAGATCTCAAATATAAAATATGTTTTCTGGTCTGAAATCGATGCTATTACTTTTTTACTTAATAGAAGAGTATTATATGTAGAAAACCAAATATACAGGGTTACCACATATAGAATTAAAAAATGCGATAATACCATTGGCAAAAGCCAATTGTAGAGTGGTACCGTAGAGAATATCCCAAAATTATATAAACTTGCCTATAAACCATAAAAATTCCCCTAGATCGTGTGTGGAGTATCAATCTTTGCATGCAAACCCACACAATCTAAATTGAATAAAAAGTGAGAACTAAGTAAGAAGTATTGATTACCTACTTGTTCCGAGTGGTGCAGCTGGAACACTATGGTTACTGGCACCCAATTTTCCAATGCTCTCATTGAATTTTTTATATTTTATACAATGAATATAACTACGATATAATCATTAAGAAACATATAATATACATATGATATTGCAAAACCATTCTTAAAGAATAAAAATTTCACCTGCTTTGTAACTTGATTCCATTTGACCCCATGTAAAACAAACTTCATACAGGTTGTTAATTGTAATTGTTGGGCACACACTTGCCAGTTACGTAGCAAGCCGAAAATGCTTAAATTTGGCAAACTTTGTCAAATTGTTTCTTGAAACGTGATAGGAGTGAAAGAGCATACATATACTAACACATACACCAACACGAGAACTATTCAAAAATGCTATAGAGGTTTTCAACAAGATTTACGGGGCTCCTTGCTGTCCTTCCTCACACGACCACTAAAATGCCAAACATAAAGACATGCTTCCAAAACCTGGTTGCGTTCTGATACACCAGATCTAGTGCACGATTATCAGTTTTCAACAGAACAAGTGTACCTCAAACAACAATTAAAAATTTTAACCACAAAATATGCATTCAGAACCATTAACATCGGGTCATCAACAAACTCAAACCATCAACTACACTGTCGGGGGCCGTTTGGTTAAGGCTAATGAGGAAAGGGAAAGGGAAACAATTATGTTTATTCCCTTTATTATTGTTTGTTTTATAAAAACAATCATTCTCTTTGATCTTTTAAATTTTGGGTTTACCCAAAACTCCTCCACTCCCATTCACCACCTCTCCCAAGATATTTCTTTTCCCTTTCCTTTATCTCTTTTTCTCTCTCATACACCCACCCACTTCCATCTTCTATATAATTATATTTTATATTAATCCCAAAAATAATAACATGCACAAAATAATTTATTAAAAAATAATTATTTATTTCATTTCCGGATCAAAAACAAACAAAGAAAACAATTCAAGCCCATTATTTTCCTTTCTCTTTAATTCCCTTTCTAAACCCCTTTCCCTTTCCCCAATGTAATCCAAACGCCCCCTTAATTTAATTGAAAACTTTTAACATCAACATAGTCAAAACATATATGCAAGGCTTTATCCTAGAGGCATGGGTGTGAGTATTTAAAGTTTTGTAATTAATAATAACCGAAAAAATTTAGCAAAAGAAAATAATAGCCGAAAAAGAATATGTGTCAATCATAACATCAACTTAATTTACTCTAAACCAAACCGTCGAAAGGCCATACATTATCCTTGTCAAAACATCAACGAAGACAATAAGTTTTCACAAATAGAAAAAGTTCAGCACATCCAATCCACTGCTGCCAAATAAAGGAAGTTCCTAGAAATTGCAAAAACGCACAAGCTCAGTTCTCAGTTCTGGAATTCTATTCCTTATCAAGGTTATCTGGAGCATCCTTGTTGGACTCGAGCTGAACTCGTCTAAGCCGCTTTATAAGATTCTCTTCACGCTTTCTCCATAGTTTTTCAGCTGCAGCTTCAGGGTCGTACAAACCAGCTATGCAGGTTCATGACAGACCAACAACATTATAAATATTTTTCTAACATATTTAATTTATGCCACGCTCTAGATTTTCGTAGGAAGGAGTGCAAAAGAATGCATGCGGTGAACGTAAATGTAATGGAATGAAATGACTTCCTTCCGATAACAATTCTATCCTTCTAATTAGTAAAAAAAACAATAATTAATTTAAAAAAACAAATTGGTGTAATCTGCTTTAAAGTTTTTTCTATTATCATACAAATTTATTCAAATAATTAGTTACAAAATGTCATCTAAACAGAGGGTTAATATTAAAATTCATTTTTTAAATTCATTCTATTTTGTTTGATTTGACCTTAATTTGACCTCCTCTTCCTTTGATTTTTACAAAAACTTGGGAGCATAGCTAGTGTGATAATTATAATGCAGTTGTAATTTACTCTTTTTTCATCTACTTTCCTTGCTAACTAAAACTAGTATTAATGTTCGCATTCATGTGGAGAAAAGGCATATGATTCGATAATGTGTATTAAAAACCAATAGTGTAAAGATGAAATTGTTCCAGCACATAACATAATTTGCACCCCAACTTAGTACATATATAACAAATAAATCTTTGTGAAAAATAAAAACATCATCTTGGACAAGTGCTTACTCTTGATTCTCTCATCACGAAACCATCGTACAAATGAACCACGATTTGGCCAAGTTGTGCGCCTAATGGTCTGCAAATGAACAAGTAACAGAAGGGGAGTTAAACATATACATACATACATACATACATACATATAGACTAGAATAAGCTGAAGTTTGGGTGTTGAATTAGATAAAAAAAAATTCAGATGCTACGAATAGATTGGCTATTAGCTAGTATAATAATCTGTCAGTCATATATATAATAGCAAGGCCTGTATGAAGAATCTAATATAATCTAATCAATCTAATATAATTAAAAGAAAGAGAATTGAAACTCACATCAACATTGGTCCTTGTAACATCTGTTCTGTTGATGACCTGAGATTGTGTTATGGGCTCACAAGGAGCATCCGCTTCTTCTCGCCTTTCCATCTCAATCTCCTCTGAGGATTCGCCCATTGGATTTCCAGGTAAATAAACAATTTCGATTATCGGCTTGGGTTGCGGTGGTGGGTTGGGGTTCATTCTCACCCTATTATAAACAAATTCCAAATTCAACTTTCATATCTTTTTTATTAACCTAATACACCTTAGAATGGGAATTAACAATTCTTTTCCTTGTTTGGGTTTAATTATACAAATAAAATAAATAATTATTTTTAATAAATTATTTTGAGTAAATTTTTATTTTTGAGATTGATATAAAATATAATTATATAAAGTTTAGAAGTGGTTGGGTGTACGAGAGAGAAAAAGTGATAAGAGAAGTGAAATGAAATACGTTGGGAGAGGTGGAGAAAACAAGGGAAAGAATTTTCAATCCGTGCATCGCATGGGATATAAGTTAGTTATAAACAAAATCCAAATTCGACTTAGATGTCTTTTTTATTAACCTAATATACTTACTTGAATTTGAAAAAAAATATTATAATTATAATAAACTTGTTATATATAATATATAATTTAAATACTACTCCCTCCATCTCACAACAAGTGTCTTCCTTCATTTTTGTTTGATCAAATTGACTCAACTTTGATCGTAAATTAAAAATTATTTTTTACATTTTTTAAAAATTAAAAAATACATTTTAAAGTTTATATATTAGATATATTTTCTAATGATATAATTTTTAATTTTTTCTTAGTTATATATTTTTTGTAATATTCGGTTAAAAATTGATCAATTTGGCTTAAAAAGTCAAAGCTTGACAATTATTTTGAGATGGAGCAACAAGGTAGCGAAATTATTCTATAAATACGATTCATTAGCTCTATTCAACCGAAAACTTGTTTAACGAAAGAGGTGCGATTTAATCTTTTTTATTTTATTTTATTTTATTGTTTATGAACTTATTTTTATTATTTATTTATTACTATAAAAATTACTCGGTCGTCAAGTATAATTATAAAGATGACTCTGCCGTTAATTTATTATTATTCAAAATTTTTATAGTGGGCTATGACGTCATAACTCTTGTATTAAATTATATTATAGATATTATTATTTATACATGATTTATTGTTTAAATTTTGATGTGTCATATTATATCATGTTTTAAATATTTATTTTTTAAAATTAGGATGACGAATCTTGCAAAATTAGACTTTGTTCCATTGGATGTTTCTGGGGAAAATTATATGTCATGCATGCTCGATACATAATTATATCTTAGTGCTAACAGATTAAAAGATACTATAGAGGCTCGATTGCCCTAATGATTTTTTAAATAATTTTTTCGGACGATCCAACCGTACTGTTATTTCCTAGAACAATGTCAATATTTGTAGAAGGGGGGTTGAATACAAATATTAAAACTTTTTGCTTCTTTTAATATTTGTTGCTTGATGTTTGAGAATTAGAGAGAATAAGTTTGAACAACTTAAACTTAAAATAAAATATGAACAAAGAGATTTAAAATTACAGATGGATTGGTTTTTCTATCAGTGTATATTTTTGCTCAATGTTCTTAGGTTAAAAGAAACATAGCTTCCTTTTTTACAAAGTTAGAAAATGAATCAACTGCTCTTATAGAATGCTCAACGGCTGAACAGTTGATTCAAAGATGTTGTCTAACTTGTGTATTTTCTAACAATGCTACCATGCTTGTTTTTTTATATTACAAGCATGCTTTTTACAAGTCCTATACTAGGATTATTTCTGTCCTATCTTCCCTTTCACTTTTTTCTATTTTTACACAAAGGTTTGAAAGACAACTTCACTTTGAGTCTTCACAGCCGTCATAGACTGTCTTCCATAGGTTTACTTTTGTCCTCTGGATCTACAACTGATAAGTCTTCTGTGTTGTCTCAATCAATTGATAAGTTGCTGTTAAGCATATCAATTGATCCATCCNTGTGTTGGCTGTTAAGCATATCAATTGATCCATCCTTTAATCCATCAATTGATGTTCTTCTTCGATTGATTTTTATATCCATCGATTGATCTTTATATCCATCGATTGATAAACAATGTCTTATCGATTGATAGATGTTATCAATCGATATATCAATCGACGAGTCTTCACATCAGTTGATGGTCTTCAATACTTGACTTGGCTTCTTCGACTGATCTCATATCCATTGATGCTTCAACATCAATCGATCATCCTTCACTTGTGCAATTTCCTGTCTTCACATAATTATATTTTGACAGTTTAGTTTACACATCAATTGATGATCTATATCAATCGATTCTNTCGACTCTAACATCAATTGATGAACAAAATATCAATTGATTTACACCTTATCGATTGAAATAGACTAAGTACACTTATGCTACAATCCAAATTATCAGTTGATTCATATAAATACTTCAACTGATAAATGGTTTCTTGATCAATTGTNACTGATAAATGGTTTCCTGATCAATTGATATTTATAACTTTCTATCAATTGATCAGTTACATCAAATAAAATTTCTATAATTCTAAGATTAATGTTATCATCAAAATTACATGTAGATTCCTAACAATCTCCCCCTATTTGTGTCTGTGATATGAACATGTATAAATCTACTTGATGATAACAAAACCCCTAATAATTTTCATTCAGATAGAATCAAGAAATTTAAAATAGCACTTTGAATTTTGGAAGTACAAGTTTGATAGATAACTCCTGTAAGCTGCTTCAATGTCTTCACCATCTTCATAATCCAATTAGTTTTTCTTTCTTCTCTTCTCAGCATTTTCCTTTAATTGCCTCATGAAAGAACTCCTCAAAATTGCTTCATCTCTGTCAGTTTCTCCAAGTTGCCTCATAAGGTAATGTATTTCTTCATCTGTGATTTTGTCCAGATATTTGCAGATATCAAAGAACTTTGTGTTGCCCTCCACATCTGTAAAAATCATTGCATACTTTGGCTCCAACACCACATTTTTGATTTGAGACTTCCATAGCTTAAGAGGTGAATCAGGTTCAGCTTCTGCCTTTGATCTCCTTAGCTTTGAAATTTGTTGTTGAATCTCCTGAGCAATTGTTGTGTTAAGTTTGTACTTTCTGTTGAGTAGTGGAAGAATGGTCTTCAGAACATTGTAGCTTTGCTTCATTATCACCTTCAATGCATAAGTGGTCTTCACTCCATTTTCATATTCCAACCTCATAGATTCTTCTTGGTTAGAGGTTGCAGGGTGAGTCCTTACTCCAATTAGCCCTTTTTCATTGATTACTGGTATTCCTTTCATATCATATCCTTCAATTGTAACATCCTCATTGAATTCTTCTTGTTGACTTTGGAGGTTTTCTTGAACCACTGTTTCTTGAATGGAACTTGACCTTTTCTTGGCCATAGTTATTTTCCTCTTTTTCCTCATTGGTTGTTCCATTAATTGATCTTCCATGTTCCATTCCATTTTCATTTGCCTTGCTATTTCCTTATTCTCCTTTTATCTTTTAGTAGCATCTGACAATCCTGAAGAAATGGCTCCTTGAAGAAGCTTATGGCCAACTGGCTCTTTCCTTCTCTTTTCTTCTTCAATCATTATGGCTTTACCCTTTTTCTTCTCTTCAAGGGCTTCAAGATCAATTGATAGAAAGGCTTCAGCATTTGAGTTGCTTTCTTTGGTAGCCTTTTGTGCATCTTAATTCACTTTTCTTGTTTGAGCAATGAACTCATCCAAGTCTCCTTTTTTCTACTGCCTTTGTCACCAACTCAGTACTTTTCTTTAAGTCTTCAATTCTTTTCCTTTCCCTCTCAATCATTGATTGAGTTTCTCTATCCCCAGAAATCCTTCTAGCTTCTAGATCATCTTCAAACTTCTTGAATTCTTTCTTATTCTGTTCTAAATCATCTTTGGGAGAATTAGATGACTTAGATCTCTTTGAAGATTGATTATCCCTGTTACTCCTGCATTTAATTCTTTTTGTTGCAGAACCACTTGTTATTACCAAGAACAATGTCAATATTTGGAGAAGGGGGGGTTGAATACAAATATTAAAACTTTTTAGGACTTTTAATATTTGTTCTTGATGTTTGATAGATTGACAGAATATGTTTGAACAAACAACTGAAAATTAAAATGAACAAAGAGAGATTTTAAAAATTACTGATTGATTGGTTTTTCCATCAGATATATATATTTTTGCTCAATGTTCCTAGGTTAAAAGATAACCTAGCTTCGTTTTTACAAAGTTAGAAAGAATCAACTAATCTTACAATGTGCTCTTAAGCTTGAACAGTTGATTTGAGAAATATTGTCTAACTTCTATATTTTTCTAACAATGATACAACACTTGTTTATATACTACAAGTGTATTTTACAATTCCTATTCTAAGATTGTTTCTATTTGTCTCTCTTTTTCCTTTTTCCTTTTTAGGAAAACAGACTTGAAAGACAGCTACTGATTGAGTCTTCACAGCCACCCTAGGCTGTCTTCCATATGTGTGATTTTGTTCTCTGGATCTACAACTGATAGACTTTCTGTGTTGTCACAATCAATTGATAATTTGCTGTTAAGCATATCAATTGATTCATCCTTTAATCCATCAACTGATGTTCTTCTTCGATTGATCTTTACATCCATCGATTGATATGGAATGACTTATCGATTGATAAATGATATCAATCGATATATATTAATCGATGGGTCTTCACATCAGTTGATGGTCTTCAATTCCTGACTTGGCTTCTTCAATTGATCTCTCATCCATTGAGGCTTCAATATCAATTGATCATCCTTCACTTGTGCAATTTCCTGTCTTCAAATAATTACAATTTGACAGTTTAATTTACACATCAATTGATGATCTATATCAATCGACTCTAACATCAATTGATAAGAATAATATCAATTGATTTACACCTTATCGATTGAAATAGACTAAGTACACCTATGCTACAATCCAAATTATCAGTTGATTCATATAAACACTTCAACTGATAAATGGTTTCCTGATCAATTGATATTTATAAATTTTCATATCAATTGATCAGTTACATAAAATAAAATTTCTATGATTCTAACATTAATGTTATCATCAAATTACATGTAGATTCCTAACAATCTCCCCCTATTTATGGATGTGATATGAACAGGCAGAAATCTACTTGATGATAACAAAACCCTTAAAAAAAATTACATTCAGATAGAATCAAGAAATTTAATCAGCACATTAATTTTGAAAATACCATATTAATAGATAACTCCTGCAAACAACTTCAATGTCTTCATGATTTAATTAGTTCCTCTTCCTTCTCTTCTCAGCATTCTCCTTTAGCTGCCTCATGAAAGAACTCCTCAAAATTGCTTCATCCCTGTCAGTTTCTCCAAGCTGCCTCATAAGGTAATGTATTTCTTCATCTGTGATTTTGTCCAGATATTTGCAGATATCAAAGAACTTTGTGTTGCCCTC
>QRFB01002578.1:32163-44672 GCA_008931105.1 Oenanthe javanica | reverse complement strand
GGTCTTGACTTTCACGAACTCAACAGAGATCCTAGCTTTCACGACTTGTGTCTTCCTCTCGAAAAACACCTCTGTGGTATCCACACGAGCACCTTCAAGAACGTCTCACGATTTTGACTAGGGAATGGATGTACTAGCCTCCCTTTGATGTTTCGAGTTTGTTCATGCCTCTTTTTGTTGCTGCCTCTTCTAGGTTTTTTTTATGAAAAACCGTAATGGCCACTTAACCTATCATTATATATTTATAATGACTGGTTAACGGGCCTATTCAGCAAAACCTAACCCATGTAGGTANGCCACTTAACCTATCATTATCTATTTATAATGACTGGTTAACGGGCCTATTCAGCAAAACCTAACTCATGTAGGTATAGGATTAAATAATAAAACGTATTTCTATTATTTAATTAATAACTAAGTCATATTTAATTATTATGGGAAGAAATCCTCTTCAACTTCGAATTTATATTATTTCAATTAATTAAGTCTCACTTAATTAATATAATAAAATTCAAACAATCATCAATTAATTTAAATCTATAATTTAAATTAACTATTCCTCTAGATGCTCTATGTGTGTGACCCTATAGGCTATTATTTAATTGACAATAATTTTATTCTCCAATAAAATTATAAACAATGAGCGGCATCTAATAATACATCATTACTACCCAATTAAACAATAATAAAATCGTGATTTGATAAAAACCTTTCATGATTAATGTTTCCGTGTAATATAATCCCTTTAACCAAATATATTATAGATTAAACTCGAGGCATGTGTTTAGTCATCCTCTTCAACATTTAATCCGGGTTTACTTGATCCATGAGTAGACTATGAAAAACAAATCATTATTTGAGCACGGCCATGCATTTTATAGTCTCACTCAATCAAGAGGCCAATAATATCTCTCCTAATTATAGGAGGGTTAAATCCTTTATCTATCATTCATATTTCTCATACGACTCATGATATACCCGATGTCCACTTTTATCATCACCCGGTCAAAGGTAACTTTTAATGTAGTCAAAGTATATTAATCCTCGTATAGAAATATAATGATCTCAAGTCAGAGGATCATTACACCATTATCACTGTGAGTCTTTCTTATGACTTTATTAAACATGAAGAATCTCACTGTGGGTCTGTCCAGTACCATGTACTCCTACATGTACCTATGTATTGACTTTAGTATCCCCATACTTATAACCAATGAGATATGGTTATCTGTCAAACAACATACTAGTCTATTTATGTATTATTATTGTCCTATAATAATAATACTCGACTAGGGACATTTAAGAATATGATATATTATATAATCTCAAGTTCAAGTCATGTACTAAACTATACAATGTGTATCATGATTCTAAGGACATTTATTATGCTAACAAATATATCGCAGTAATTAAAGTCATAATAAATACGTTTATTGAATAATCAAATGACATAAAGGTCTATCAAAAAGAAACATTGTATTGCCTCTAGGGCACCTACACTAATATCATCTCCCGGAAGTGGCTGAGTATGATGATATTGTGGGAGACGATCAAATTAAAGACTTTTTCAGGTCTATAGGCTATGGAGGAAGCCTTTCAAAGTTGGGGAGCCTGATAAGACCCAATCTTCGAAGAGAATGGAGTTTCTTCTTCGATTGCATAACAAGGGCCTTCACAGGCAAGTGCACGAATTTTGATGCAATCCCTCATCTAGCACAACAGATTGGGTATTCTCTGACCTATAATCTTAATTTCAATTTTTCTTGTTTAATTATTAGGCAGCTAGCTAGCAAAATTGATGATGATGTTCACACTGTATATTTTGCTAGATTTATTCAGTTAATTTTTAATTATTTGTTACCTAATGTAAATTTTGAGGATGATCAGAGTTTAGCTAGTTTTAGTATGAATAAAAGAATTTTTCTGGACCTAGCTAGGAAGGATGCTAAGAAAGGTACTCTTTCTCCTCTCTTTTATCCCACATGGGTCAGGCTTTTTTTAAATCAGAGAATGCCTACCATGTATGGAAGAGATTTTCTCTCTATGACTCTGGATCAGAGTTTAGTACCCTCTAATTCAAACCCAGGCCACCCTTCAAACAATGACACCTAAACACTTTTGCCAACCTCTACAGTCTCCCAAAAGGCTGTAGCTATAAAAAAAACCTCTCAACAGGGCACCATCAAAAGGAAATGGAAGGCAGTGAAAGAATCTTCTCCTAAAACGAGAAAATTAATTGATGAAGATTCTGATTCTGATGAAGGGTTGGTTTTTGCCAAGAGAAAGACTATTGAACAGGCTTCAGAGATACCTCCTGCACCTTTTATGAAGCCATTCATAGTAAATCCAATACCTGAGGTGAAGAAGAAGAGGAGAAGATTAGTCAAGGCTGTAAACTCTGAGACTGCAAACACTGAAGGACTAAACTCTGATGCAGCAATAAACTCTGATGTTCAAATCTCTAACCAGCCGATATCTCAAGGGTTAAACTCTGAGCCAAACTCTGATGTCTTGACAAATTCTGTTGAAGCATGGCGTTGCTGGAAGGCAAATATTCCTTGGAAGGAACCTGGATTACCAGTTCCAATTGAGAACATGATTCTTCGGTATGTCAAGTCAAAAGCTGATTGGTGGACAAATGTTGCCCATTATAACTGTGAACGTATTAGACGGGGGTTACTATTGACAAGACAGTCTGTAGGAAAAATTTGGGGAATCTAAATGATCTTTGGCTCAAGGATGAACATGAGCGACAACACAATTATTTGAAAGATGAGCCATATGTCAATCATGAGGAAGCTATTCCTGTAGCAATCTCTGATTCTCCTACAAACTCACCTAAGCAAATTATCAAGGAGATTTTTTATGAAAGAGTTAGGGAGTTGGTAGAACAAGTAAGGAAAGAGATGGAAGAAAAGAAGACAACATCATCTGCCTCTCCAAGTTCAAAACATTTTTCAAGAAGAAAGAGGAAGTCTGTCACTTTTGGCCAGGATCCACAAGAACCTATCTCTCAAAGTGAGATAGCAATCTCTACATGGCCAGGCACACAAGAACCTGTTGATCAAAGTTTAATAGCAGCCACAGTTCCAGCAGTTGAAGCCAGTTTGGATCAGGGGTACAACCCATAAGAACCTTCAGCTCAAAAGGTTGAAGAAGTTGTTAAGGCCCCAGCCACACAAGAACCATCCAATCAAAGTTTGGATGCAGGCAATTTACATATTCTAGAAGACCTTGTTGTTGCTGATGCTGAAGGCCAATCTTTGGCAGAGTCAAGCCCACAAGAACCTTCACCTCAAAGTGGTGAAACAACTGAAGATATGACTCAGGTCCCACAAGAACCAATCATCCCTTTTATGATTGCAGACCAAGATTCTAATGTTGGACAGACAAACTCTGATGAAGCTCCAATAGCAATCACTGATGCTCTTATGGTGCTACAAATCTCTACATAGCCAATGGAGACAACATCCATATCCACAACTCAAGGTATAAACTCTGACTTTTCTTCAGAATATGCATTCTTTGATAATTTAAGTTCAGATTTTACCTTTCCTAATTCAACTGCTAGAATGATCATGAATAGTCCTGAAAAGGGTACCCCTACTCATGTAACTACAACCAACCTTTCTCAGCCACCTTTTATTTCTGTAGGACATTATGTGTTGAACCTTTCTAGTGAGTCTGAGGTAAAATGTGTGAAAAATAGAATTAATGGGAGGCTGACACTGGATCTGGAAAAAGGTGAGGTAGAATTAAGAAAGAAGTTAGCTACTTCTAGTGAGATTAATCTAACTCTTAAAAGTTATGATATGTGTGATGTGAGAAGTAATGAGATTAATTTAAAAAATAAGAGTACCTTAGGATGTTCCACATCTTTTGCAGGTACTCAGAGTTTATCTATTGTAAATTCTGATCTTATGTTAAATTCTGAGAAAGCTGCAAACTCTGATGGGGAGGACACAGACTCTGATGAGCCTATTTTTGCTGATGAAGAAGTCACAGATATGTCAATCCCTTACACACAAAGGTACAATACAAAGAAGTGGCCAATCAACTCTCATGATGCACATGAAAGACTGGGTATGGATTATACTGATTATATGGTGGTAGAGGAGCTCAAAGGGGAAATTGAAGCTGCTCTTGACGATGAATGTGTAAAGAGATATTTCCCTTCTCAGGCAGAAACTTCTCAAGTTGTTTTGATCGATTCTCTCAAACAAAAAGTTTGGGATAATTCTTAGAAATACTCCAATGAAGTCATCTTTTGGCCACATGTTCATGAGATGATTGATAAAGCTGATAAGGAAATAAATTCTGTTGAAATGAAGTCAATTTTGAAAGCAACTACTGTGTTGTCTAAGGGACTTCACAATGACATTGGTGACCTCAAGGATTCAATCACCAAAACCTCTTCTTCTGTTCAATCTTCACAAAATTCTATGGAGCTGAAAATAAAAACTATCTCAGCAAAATAGGATGCTTTGGAAGCTAAAGTGGATACTCTTTCTAAGTCTGTTAGTTCTATGCAGGGGATACTACATACAATAGTTGAACTTCTTACTGTCAAGCCAGGGAATGATGTCAGAAAGAGGGAGAAGGTTTTAGACAAACGCAAGGAGGATGCTGCACAATAACAACCTGACAAACTTGATGATGAAGATCAAGGAAGTCATAAGGAGGGAAAACAAACTCTGACTGGTCAATCTCTGACAACTACTCAAACTCTGATGGCAACAAACTCTGATAAAAAGTTAATCTCTGATAAACAACAAACTCTGATAAAAAGTTAATCTCTGATAAACAACAAACTCTGATTGAAGCTGATTTGGCTTTAGCAAAATGGCTTGAAGAAGAAGAGAAGCTTGAGAAAATTGAGGAACAAAATTTAAGAGATGCAGAACTGGCAAGGAAGCTATTTGAAGAAGAAAATCCTAGCTTAGATCCAGTTGATGTGGAAGCTGAATTGAAGAAGTCTGGTACTGACAATGCTCAAGTCCAGAAAAAGAGAATATATGTGAGAAAAGGTCCAATTCAGAAGAAGGTACCTGCTCAACAAAAGAATCCAAAATCAAAGCCCATTCAAATTAAAACTGTTGAAACTCCCACACCAGTTACTCAATCAAAACCAGTCTCAGAAATTCAAACAAGATCATCTTCTAGAATTCAACAAAAAGCTCCAGCTAAGCCAAAGAATCCTCTCACTGTGTCTGGAACAACTTTTCTTCCAGGTGGATCAAGCTTTGATGATGAGGAAGAAGAACAATAACAATCTATGATAAGAAAGAAAAGATCTGATCTTCTGTGGACCAAGACTCAAACTCTGACTCTCAATGCCAGGCTTGGAAAAGACAAAGGTGGTATTGGTGATTCACATGCTAAGGTCTACAGGGGTGAAGCAAATATCTTCAGAGATCCTTTTTCATTAAAAGATAAACCTGAAGAAGAATTGTCTCAAGAACATTTGGACAAACTATTCTCTGTTAACATTGTGAAGGATATCTTTGATGGTGCTCAAGCTAAGGAGAAGCTCATTTATTTCTTGGAGGATGGGAGAGGTTTGAAGATTACTCAAGAAGATTTGATTCAAAAATCATCTAAAGAACTTGAACATGTTCTATATCTTCTAAATGATGAAAATGAAGCTATTTCTAGATGGGTGAAGATTCTTGAAGGAGTAATAGCTGAGAAGAAGAAGAATGAAAGACTAATGATGATAAACTCTGAAGACTATGAGCCTAGATATGTACTTGAAGATAGAACTAGAAGAGCTATGCGAAAGGGAGATACAAGGGTCAAAATGGTGTTATGGATTCCTACACTAATCTTAAATCCTGATGGTATGAAGGCTTGTTGCATTGTCATGGATGAAAGAATGAACAGATCATCTATCTATGCTCTAAGGGCTGCTATATGTCAGATTGATGATTCTTCTGAACAGATGAGGGAATTAAAGGAGAAGCTGGTTGATTTATTGAAAACTGCTGAAGAAAAACTTCAGAATCAATTTCTGAAAGATGATTTCTCTTACAGAAGAATCTGAATTAAAAGAGGGTAAACAAATTCTAATGCATTTGTCTTAGATTTCTGACATCATAAGTGAAATTTATTTTTTATTTCTTCAAGCATAAATTGAGGGAGATTGTTAGGAAGCAAATATTGATGGTTGTTAGAGAATACAGATCAGAGATTATACTGCTGACGTCATCAGAGTTTAAGGAGTTGTCGGGAAGAGTTTACTCTATCAGAGAATACTCAATTAGAGTTTACTCTAACAGAGAATGCTCTATCAGATAATAACAACCGACAAAGTTTATTATCAGAGTTTGTCAGGAAGTAATTCGAATCAGAGTCTGAATAAGATAGTAAGAAGGAATCTGAATGCAAGTCTATTTCTTTATGTAAAGCTGTTCTATTTCTAATCTGATTTGTAATTGAATTGTAACTGTGTCTATATAAACACAGACATAGGTTAACGTCAAAGTAATCTTTGCAAATCATATTATTCATAACCTAGAAGCTCTTGAGAACAAAGAACTTCTTAAGAGAGTTTTGTAACCAATTCATTATTATTAATAGAGAACAGTATTCACCTTTTACATACTTGTGTTCTTAATCGATTTACTTGTACTATTACATTCAACCCCCCTTCTGTAATAACTTTTTCATCTGGGAAACATACATGTTCATTTTATTTTTTGTGTAGTTAAATTAACTAATTTTTTACTATAATTTTAAAAAATAAAATTTTGTATTATTAAATATATATATATATATATATATATATATATATATATATATATTAAATGTATATTTTAGTTTTGAAAATTATAAAAAAAACATTTTTTAATTTTTAATTAAAAATTAGTAAATTTCAATCAAAAAAATAAAATGAACATAAATATAATATAAGGAGGGTGGGAATGAGTTTTTAGTTATAGCTACATAGCTCTTTCAATAAATGATGTACCACATATGTTGCGGGTAAAATGAATTCAATCCCATAATGAATATAAATTCATAAAAAGATTAAAGAAACTTGATAGATGATAATTCATGATCTTAAAATCGAATATAATCATTTGAAATTTTTGTTATATTATTATTGATATGGGTAAAAAATAGCCCTAGGAAAACAATAAATATAACATTTACTATGTCATTTATTAGACCTAGTATGGTCCAAAGGCATGGTCCATTAAAACGAACTAGGAAAATAAATCCTAGGATCAACTGGATTTGTAATCCAAGGATCAACTGGATTTGTAAGTCCAGCCCACAAGCTATGTTGAAGCCATAGGCCCATTAAGCCTTTGTTATTAATTAATTACAAAATTAATTAATTAAGGCTCAATAAAGGCCCAAGAAGCCGGTTGAAGGCCCTCATCCTAGAAGGATCTAGAAACCCTAGTGTGGGAAGAGTCCTATGAGACCACTCAACCTAGAAGGATCTAGAAACCTTAGCTTGGGAAGAGTCCTATGAGACCCCTCATATATGGAAGGCTCTAGAAGCTCAATCTCAAAGATAAACCTCACCTGCTAGAGTCCAACGAGGGATCTCATTCCTTAGAGGTTACAACAACCTTACGTCAGTAGGAGACTTGACCCCCAAGTCTCCTACTTCTAATCTAATTCCAAGGCCCTCGTGCACCTATCTAAAGGGCCTAACCCCTCAACATTATAACTATGTCTGGCTTGATTCTCAATACACACTGAGATACGTAGTCTGTTAATGAGGACCCGAGATAGTAACGAAATGCTAACGCAGCAATTAAAGCTCGAAGCTCACCCAAACCCTAGTATTAATTATGTATTAAATACACCTCATTTTTTATCCGTAACAATTATAATTATAATAATTTTTTATATATAATTTGTAACCAATTACATTCGGGAGTAAGTTTTTTTTTTAAAAGTTGAAGTTACTTGTCGGTGTTGAGGTTACTTTAATTGCATCCCGTTGCATTTAGTTGTAAAATCGTATTTTTAAAAAAAATAATAAAAATCATATTTTTGTAAAAAATTAAAATAAGAAAATATATTTTTGTAAAAAGAATTTGTGAGATACAACATTTTAGTTAGGTTTTGATTATTTTGTCATAACGATAAGTGTAAATTAAATTAGGATCATGAATTTACTAATTAATATAGTAATCCTCCATTAGGTTATTCGATATGACAGTCAACGAGTAGAAATTCAAACCTGATCAAACTGATTTTATAAACGAAACTAAATAATTTTATCTTGAAATATAATTAGATAAGATTTATCAAAATAATGATGTTAGGAATTATGTACTATGATGATAACAAATTAGTTAGAATTATAAATTTGATGTATATTTTTGTAACTAGTCAATGGATATATGACCTATAAATTTTCATTGACTAGGGAACCATTTATCAGTATAAGTTGTTGTTAATCAACTGATAAATTGGATTGTAGCAGTTGATTCAAGATTCTTATCAACAATTGATCGTAATGCTTCGATGGATGCAATGTACTAGTCAACTGATATTTATTGACTTCAATTGATAGCTCATCAATGGATGTGAAGAATGGATGATGAAATGTAAATATTGTAAGTCAGAATTCTCTAAAATGAAGTGAACAACGGATAAAGAGGTCAATAGATATGGATGTTGTTCGATGGATAAAAGTCAACAAAAGCCAAATTAGTGGATCTCCATCAACGGATGAATACATGAGGATAGACGCTGGATAAAGGTGTCATTGGATACTTAAATATCCATTGATACATCAATTGATCAATGGATAACACATCCATCGATGGATAACAAATAGGGATAAATTGATAAGTTTCACAACAATTATCAGTTGATCAGGGTTTCCTAAAATAGATAAAGACAAATGGAATAGAATCTTTGCAGAAATTGAATCAATGGAAGACAGTACAGTCAGGATTGTGAGGAATTTCAAAGGAACACAACCTTCAAGAAGAAGATCAAGACAGAGACTTTTTCAGAACAAAACAAAGTTAAAAGAAGACTGTGAAAAGAAGCTACATTCTATTTTAGGGTAAACCTTGTAAAATGTATTTTAAACATTTATAAGTCGATAGAAAAATAGAAGTAGAAATGAACTACTATATATAGTTTGGTTGTTCATTGTAGCAAAGTGTAGAAGTTGACAATCAAAAACTCAAGAAAAGCACAACAGAAAGATAGAAAACATTTGTAGTGTTTTTCTTATTTTGATTTACATTTTATAAGCAATTTGATTTTAAGGCCAAGGTTCATTGAAAGCAAAAATATTCACTAGTAGAAAAATAATTTACTAGTAATTTTAAAAGACATGTTTTCAATCATTTTAATTTTAATCTTCTGTTCTACTGCTTAGTTTCAACAATCTAAACACTCAAACACTTGTATATACAAACTTAAATCCGCAAGAATTACTAATAATTCTTAAGTTTGTATTCAACCCCCCTTCTACAAACCTGTACATAAGGGAAATAACAATTGGTATCAGAGCTAGATTTCAATATATAAAAAGTTTAGATCCAAGTACATCAAGTATGGGTCAAAAAGACACAGGGGTGTAAATTCTAGTTCTTGAAAAAGATGATTACTTTCACTGGAAAGTCACAATGCACTTGCATCTGCTATCCATTGATCCCTCATCTGTTAACTGCATAGAAAAAGGTCCACATGTACCTATGAAAATAGTTACAAGTGTGAATGCAGATGGTATTCAAGCACCAAACAAGATTATTCCAAAACCTGTGAGTGAATACACAAATGAGGATGAAAAGGAAGTACACAAGGATAAAAAGGCTATGAACATTTTTTTTAATAGTCTTAAGAAGGATATGTTTGAAAATGTTATCAACTGTACATCCTCTAAAGAAGTCTGGGAGACTCTTCAAACTCTATGTGAAGGCACTGAGCAAGTAAGGAAGAATAAGATGCAACTCTTGATTCAAAAATATGAGGTCTTTCACTTTAAGAGTGGTGAAGCAATTAATGACACATATAATAAGTTTTAAAAACTTCTGAATGAACTGAAACTATATGGAAGAGTATATGTTGTTGATGATACCATTCTCAAGCTTTTGAGATCTCTAACCAAGGAATGGAAACCAATGACTATTTATATAAGACAATCTCCTGACTTTAAAGAATATACTCTTGACAAGATGTATGGAATCCTGAAGACTTATGAACTGGAACTACAACAAGATGAGGAGATTGAGAAAAGCCAGAAGAAGGAAAAGTCTATTGCCTTGGTGGTCAAGGATAAGCAAGTTACAGAGCCCTATGCAGATGTTGCTATTGAAGAAGGAAGAAAGGTGACTCATGGAAAAGTTACAAGTGGCTGTAAGCATGACGAGTCTTCAACTAGTAAGAGAAAAGAATTAGTTGAGGATGATGAGTCATATACCAAGGAAGATATTGATGAAATAGATGAGCATCTAGCTTTTCTATCAAGAAAATTTTCAAAGGTCAAATTTAAAAGAAATCTAATGTAAAGGCCTGGATCCCAGTTCAGAAAAGAAAGTCAACAAAACAAGAATCTTATTGATAGCAATCAATTCAAATGTTTTAACTATGGATTGGTTGGTCACTTTTTGAATGAATGCCGAAAGCCAAAAATAGAAAATAAGTCAAAGTTCAGTGATGGTATTGATTATAAGAGAAAGTACTTTTATTCGCTGAAACAAAAAGAAAAGGATTTTGTAACAGAAGAAAGGGACTGGGCTGCTGAGGATGATTCTAAAAAGGAAGAGTTCATCAATCTTGCATTTATGGCTAACCATGATGATCAGGAAGCTAGTTCATTTAGCAATCAAGAAATTTCTACAAATCTATCTAAGTTATCTAAGGATGAATGCAATACTACAATTACTGAAATGTCTAATGAATTGTATAACTTGCATGTCACTCTTAAGTCCATAAATAAAGAAAACACTAGACTCAAAAGTACCATGGAGTCACTAACTGAAAGGAATACATACTTAGAGAGTGAACAAGTGTAACATCCCACATCGAATAGAATGTGTGTGTTTGGGCCCTTTATAAGGACAAGTCAATAACTAATGTATACCTAAAATTGCTAGCTTTTTATGGGCTGACCTGTGGTGGGTTGTTGGGCCCGGTGTGCATTCAGTTATGGGCTTGGGTTGTTATAAATGGTATCAGAGCCATACCCGGCCGGAAGTGCTAAGGCACTGCCCGGATTTCGTAAGTTTGTCTGTGAGATCGACGAGAACGTCGACCCAATAAGGTGGGGTATTTGTAACATCCCACATCGAATAGAATGTGTGTGTTTGAGCCCTTTATAAGGACAAGTCAATAACTAATGTATATCTAAAATTGCTAGCTTTTTATGGGCTGACCTGTGGTGGGTTGTTGGGCCCAGTGTGCATTCAATTATGGGCTTGGGTTGTTATAAATGAAGTGAGCGAAAGGCTCATATACAGATATAAAATTATGCAAAGAGTACAAGGGTTAGAACGATGACAATATGAACAAATAAAATATCTGAATAAAGACTGTTGAAACAAACTGAAAGAGACAAAAGATACTGGTCATACTTAACTCACAATATAAACAAATAACAAAAAAGTAAAAAGACACTATTGATATCTTACAATATTAACTTACATATATACTCTTAAATCACAAATATTCTTACTCTTACACAATATACTCTAACCACTTACTGGTAATAATATCAAATAGATCAAAAGTGAACTTACTTACAGATATGGGAGATAATCTTACACTTACAGGATGTCCTACATTTCGGTTCTCCAGAATATGTAGTCATCAAAACTTACAGGGGCTTGCATAGAACAAATCAAATGCTACCCAAAATCTTACAGGGGCTTGCAAGGCACTAAGCACAATGCTACCCTAATGGCCAAACATAAATAAATTAGTCATGACTCAACGTGTCCCATAACTCCGGCGACATGCCCATACAATTTAAATACACCGTATAGGTGGTGCCAAAGCATGAGATTATNCACTAAGCACAATGCTACCCAAATGGCCAAACATAAACAAATTAGTCATGACTCAACGTGTCCCATAACTCCGGCGACACGCCCATACAATTTAAATACACCGTATAGGTGGTGCCAAAGCATGAGATTATCCACTCATGACGGATTCTTACAATATCTCCCAAACCATACATATATCACAAAAGACCTGAAAATATCTTACTCAAAATATTCACGCCAAATATCATACAATATAGACTATTACAAATAAAATCAGAATTGACCGGTCTGAAAAACTATTAATTTACTCTATCCAGATGACCTCAAATGAAAAAGTGCAGAACACGAAACTTGTAGACAATTCAAAGATATTTCCAGAATGATAAAGTTCGTCAAAAACGGATAAGTAACGAATGCAGAAACAATTAAAATGCGGACTGCCATAACAGAATCAGGCTATGATCACAGTAGTATTTTGAGATTTACGACACCAAGATCACAGAACTTGACAGCGGAATGTAAACAAAGAACGAAGAT
>QRFB01002578.1:4394-17118 GCA_008931105.1 Oenanthe javanica | reverse complement strand
TGAATAATGTTCCATGTAATATAATCCCTTTAATCTTGATATTATAGATTAAACTCAAGGCATGTCTCGTGTCATCCTCTTCATAATTTAATCTTTATTTTCTTGATCGATGAGTAGACTATTAAAATCAAATCAACATTTGAGCACGGCCGTGCATTTCATAGTCTCACTCAAACAAGAGGCCAATAATATCACTCCTAAAATTAGGAGGATTAAATCCCATCTAGATCATTCATATTTCTCATACGATTCATAATATACCCAATGTCCACTTTTATCATCACCCGGTCAAAGGTAACTTTTAATGTAATCAAAGTATATTAATTCTCGTATAGAAATATAATGATTTCAGGTCTAAGGATCATTACACCATTATCACAGTGAGAATTACTTATGACACTTATTTAACATGTAGAATCTCATGGCGGGTCATTCCAGTGCCATGCATTGATACATGCACTTATGTTCTTGACTTTAGTATCACCATACCTATGACCAATGAGATGTGGTCATCTGTCAAGAAACATACTAGTATTTGTGCATTATTATTGTCCTTAAATAATAATACTAGACTAGGAAATTTTAGGAATAAGATACTATTCATATAATCTCATTTTTAAGTCACATACTTAAATATATATAATACGTATCAAAATTCCAAGGACATTTATTATGCTTTCAATTTATTATGCTGTAAATAAAACATAATAAATAAATAATAATCAATAAAACATAATCCTTAATAATAAATATTTTCCTTAAAATATAAAAAGTATTGTTTCTAGAGCACAATTACTAACAGATGGATTTCTGTCAACTGATAAATTATCCATTGATGCTGTAACATCAACTGATATTGGGTTTTTGAGTACTTGTGTATTTATAATTTCTGCTTCATCATCATCATCATCATCATCATCATCATCATCATTTGATTCATCTTCAAAATGCAGTGTGTCATGATTTCCTTCATCAAATAAGACTTGAATCTTTTTATCATCAAATACTACATGTACAGATTTTATAACTATGCGTAGTCTCAGATTATAGATTATATAGGCTATGTTTGATAGTGCATGCCCAACAAATATGGCTTCATCAGTCTTGGCTTCAAATTTTCCTAGGCTTTCACCTTGATTCCTTAGAACATAGCATTTACAGCCAAAGACATGAAGAAATCCCACTTTTGGCTTTTTGGTTTTCTTGATCAATTTATAAGGTGTTTTTCCTTGAGCTTGATTCACTATGGAGATGTTTTGAACATAACATGTTGTATTAATGGCCTCAGCCTAGAAGTATGTTGGTAATTTAGCATCTTCCAACATTGTTCTAGCTGCTTCAATCAATATTCTATTTTTCCTCTCAACTACCCCATTTTGTTGAGGTGTCCTTGGTGCAGAGAAGGTCTGTATGATTCCTTTAGATTCACAGAAGTCCTTTAGAGTAGAATTCGTAAATTTTGTTCCATTATCACTTCTTATTTTCTTTACATCCAATTCAAGACTTTTCTCAACTTCTTTGATGTGCTTGATAATGAGATCATTAGTTTTATCTTTTGAAAGCAGAAAATGAGTTCATGAGAATCTTGAAAAGTCATCCACAATGACTAGAGCATACTTTTTCTTTACAATGGACATGATATTCATAGGGCCAAAAAAATCCATGTGTAATAACTCAAGTGGCTTCTCAATTGATGATTCCAATTTTGACTTGAATGATGCCTTCCTTTGTTTTCCTTTCTAACATGCATCATATAGTCCATCCTTGACAAATTCCATTTGTGATAAACCTCTCACTTGATTTTTCTTGACCAACTGATTCATGGCTTTGAAATTTAAGTGTGCTAATTTCTTGTGCCATAGCCAAATTTCATTTGTACTTGCCTTAGAGAGAAGACAAGTCATTGAGTCTGCACTTATTGAGTTGAAGTCAGCTATGTACACATTTCTTTTTCTATTCCCAGTCATAACTAGGCTTCCATATTTCTTGTTAGAAATTATGCATGCTTCAGTTATGAAACAAGCTTTATTTCCATTAACACATAGTTGACTTATGTTTAACAAATTTTGTCTTAAGTCATCAACCAATGCAATAGGTTCAATGATGAAATTCTCTTTTGAAATCAAGCCATATCCCATGGTGTATCCTTTACTGTCATCTCTAAAGTTTATTCCAGGGCCAACTTTCTTCTCAAAATTTGTGAGCAGGGATCTATCTCCAGTCTTATGTCTTGAATACCAACTGTCCAAGTACCAAAGATTTCTTCTTTTTCTCTGCACATATCCAAAGAAAATCAAGTTGATTTTGGTACCCAAGTTGCCTTGGGTCCTTTCTTATTAGTTGCTACCTTTGGTTTGGTTTCCAACTTTTGTACCTTTGGTTTAGGTGGTTTCACTTCCACTTCAACCTTAGGTGTTGGTTTCCTTACCTCAGGATTCTCAGTGCTAATGTTTGGAATATTCATGCTTGCATAATTAGAGAAATTTGGAGCATGAAATTTTTTGTGCATATTCCAGGGCATAGAAGGCATATTCATGTTGGCAAATACAAGATATGGATTAAACATATAAGGTATGGATGCATATTGAGCATGAATAGCATAAGGATCAATTAATAAGGGTAAAGAAAATTAGAATGCATGTTAGGTATAACATGCACATTGGATGTTGCAGACATATTGGACTTGCATTGCACATATAAGTGATTCTTACTACCACACTTAGCACATGTCTTTCTAGGAGCATACTTGTTAGGTGTGTAGTTATTATGCTTGTTTATGCCTACTTTACCATTTCTATTCTTTTTCTTCTTTTCATTAGGCTTAATATCAGGCTCTATCTTTTCTAACTTTTCCTTCAATTGGTCTTTAGATAAGAAACTTATATTAGCCTTTTCAATTTTGATTTGAGATTTAGAGGAGCTTCCTTCTTTTACAAATTTAACAGGTTTGTTAAGCTTGGTTTTTAAAACAGTTTGTTTAGCAATTCATGATTCCTCAATTGATGGATAATTATCCATTGAGATAACATTATCAATCGATGGATAATCCTTATCAGTTGATTCAGGATTAGCAATCGATTGCTTCTTTTTCAAATATTGATTTTCATCAATGGCTAATTTCTCAAGAGTCTCAGACAGCATGGTGAAAGAATTTGTTCCTTGAATGTCATTCATCTTCTTACTAGTTTTACTTGACCTGATCCATTTGTCAAAGGTTTTTAGTTCTTCTAATTTTTCTTTTAATTTTTCTATTTCCTTTTTACACTCTACAATTCTTTTCTAGCATCTCTGTTTTCTATCTTGAGTATATCCATTTTCACTAGCTCGCCTTCTAGACAAAATTTTTTTTCATTAAGAGATTCTAAGGTGCTCTTGAGCCTAGTGTTTTCTTTGTTCAAAGACTTAAGAGTGACATGCAAATTATACAGTTCATTTGACATTTCAGTAATGGTAATATTGCATTCATCTTTGGATAGCTCAGATAGATTTGTAGAAATTACCTGATTTCTAGAAGAACTAGCTTCGTGGTCATCATGATTAACCATTAGTGCAAGATTGATATATTCCTCTTCTTCAGAATCATCCTTAGCAGCCTAATCCTTTTCTTCTGTTACAAAAGCCTTTTCTATTTGTTTGAGTAAGTCAAATTCTTTTTCTTATAGTCAATACCAACACTAACCTTTAAATTCTTCTCCATTTTTCGCTTTCTGCATTCATTAGAAAAATGACCAGCCAATCCACAGTTAAAGCATTTGAATTGAGTCCTATCAACAAGATTTTTTCCTTGTTGATTGTCTCTCTTAAACTTAGATCCATGCATTTGTATATGATTCCTCTTGAATTTGAGTTTTGAAAATTTCCTTGATAGAAAAGCCAAATGCTCATTTATTTCATCCATTACATCCTTGGTGAATGACTCATCATCCTCAACTATTTCTTTCCTTTTGTAGTTGAAGATTCATCATATCTAGCACCACTTGCACTATTTCCATGACTTTCCTTCTTCCCTTCTTTGACAACAACATCTTCATAAAATTCTGTAACTTGCTTATCCTTGATCACCAAGGCAACAAACTTTTCTTTCTTTTAACTTTTCTCAATCTCCTCATCTTACTGTAGTTCTAACTCATAGGTCTTTAGAATTCTATACAGCTTTTCAAGAGTATATTCTTTGAAATCAGGAGATTGTCTTATAGAAACAGTCACTGGTTTCCATTCCTTGGGTAAGGACCTCAAGAATTTGAGGTTGGTATATTCAATAGCTTATACTCTTCTATATATTTTTAGCTCATTCATCAGCTTTTGAAACCTACTATATGTGTCATTGATTGCTTCACCACTCTTGAAGTGAAAGGCCTCATACTTCTGAATCAAGAGTTGTATTTTGTTCTTCTTTACTTGCTCAGTGCCTTCACGTAGGGTTTGAAAAGCATCCCAGACTTTCTTGGAGGTTGTAAAATTGATAACATTGTCAAACATATCCTTGTCAAGACCATTAAACAGAATGTTCATAGCCTTTTTATCCTTGTGTACTTCATTTTCATCTTCATATGTGTATTCACTCACAGGTTTTGGAATAAATTTATCTAGTTCATGAGTACCTTCTGCATTCACATTTGTAACTATCTTCATAGGCACATGTGGACCTTTCTCTATGCAGTTGACATATGAAGGATTGATGGATAGTAGATGCAAGTGCATTTTGACTTTCCCGGGAAAGTACTCATCTTTCTCTAGAATTAGAATCTTTACTCCTGTGTCTTTTTGACCCATATTTGATGTGCTTAGATCTTAACTTTCTGTATGTTGAAAGCTAGGCTCTAATACCAATTGTTATTTACCCTTAAGTATAAGAAGTTTGTAGAAGGGGAGGTTGAATACAAACTTAAGAATTATTTAAGATTCTTGCGGATTTAAGTTTGTTCAAAAATAGTGTTTGAGTATTTGGACAGATTAAACAAAAAGAGACAACTAGATGAATTTAAAAAACTTGAAAACAGATCTTTTAAAATTATTAGTGGATTGGTTTTTCTACTAGTGTATTTTTGCTTTCAGTTAATCTTTGTAAAGATACCAAGTTGCTTATAAAGTATGTTATTGAACTAAGAAAATCAGTACAAAATGTTTTCTATCTTTCTATTGTGCCTTTCTTGAGTTCTTGATATTTCACACACTATGTTACAATGGACTACTACTACTTATATAGTAGTTCACATTCTACTTCTATTTTTTATTCTTCGATGGATAACATTGTGAAATAAAAATTAAAGTTTACAATGTATTCACTAAAATAGATTGTAGCTTCTTTTCACAATCTCCTTTGCATTTGTCTTGTTCTTGAAAAATCTTTGTCTTGATCTTTTCCTTGAAGACTGTGTTGCCTTGAAAGTGTTCACAGTTCTGACATGATTGTCTTCCATTGATTCAGTTTCTGCAAAGATCACATTCCTTTTGTCTTTAAATTGGGAAACCTTGATCAACTGATAATTACTGTCAAGCTTATCAGTCAATCTTCCTTTGCTCATCCATTGATGGATAGATTATCCATCAATCAATTAATGTATCGATGGATAGTTAGATTATCCATCGACTCCTTATCCATTGATGGTCCTTTATCCATTGATTGCCTTTATCCATTGATAGTGTTTTTATCCATCAAGTAGTGCTTTATCCATCGACTCCAATATCTGTTGATCACTTCATCTGTGAGAATTCTGACTTAGAATATTTACAATTGATCATCCATTCTTCACATCCATTGAGAAGCTATATATTAAAGTCAATAACATCAGTCGACTACTTCACAGCATCCATCAAGGCAATACAATCAATTGATAATGAAACATAAATCAAATGTTACAATCCAATTTATCAGTTGATTAACAAGTTCAACTGATAACTGGTTTCCTAGTCAATGGATATTTATAGGTCACATATCCATTGACCAGTTACAATGAAATTTAAATTCTTATTGTAATTCTAAGTAATTTGTTATCATCAAATCACATAATTCCTAACACCAACACTCTCACATGTCTCCCCACAAGAGGGCAACACCTTGGTTGAAAAGGTTGAATTTGAAAATTCTCTTAAGTCAATGGATATTTCTCAATCAACTGATAATATCAAACATCCATTTACTATCACTCAACCATCGATGGATATCCTCACAACCATCGATTGATACTTCAATTCCAATTGATAAATCCACAACTGAGGTTGAACAAACTCTTTTAGGATTGAGTGGAGTGAGTAAGGTGAGTGAGAGGCAAAATTTATAAATCCTAGTTATATGGGTAAAAATAGCCCTGAAGAAATAATAAATATAACATTTATTATGTCATTTATTAGACCTAGTATGGTCCAAAGTCTTGGGCCCTTAAAACGAACAAGGAAAATAAATCCTAGAATCAACTAGATTTGTAATCCAAGGGTCAATTAGATTTGTAAGTCCAGCCCATAAGCTCTGTTGAAGCCATAGGCCCATTAAGCCTTTGTTATTAGTTAATTTCGTAATTAATTAATAAAAACTCAGTAAATGCCCAAGAAGTCTGATGAAGGCCCTCATCCTAGAAGGATCTAGAAGGGGGAAGAGTCCTACGAGGCCCCTCATCTATGGAAGGCTCTAGAAGCCCAATCTCAAAGATAAACCTCACCTGCTAGAGTCCAACGATGGCTCTCATTCCTTGAAAGTTACAATAACCTTACATCAGTAGGAGACTTGGCCTCCAAGTCTCCTAACCCTAATCTAACTCCAAGTCCCCCGTGCACCTATATAAAAGGCCTAACCCCTCAATATTAGAACTACGTCTTGCTTGATTTTCAACACACACTGAGATACGTAGGTATCTTGTGAGGGCATAACTAAGCCACGAAACACAAGCGCAACCATTAAAGCTAGAAGCTCCCCTAAACCCTAGCATTAATTAAAGATTAAAGACAATCTAGTTTTTAATCCGTAACATTTGGTGCCGTTTGTGGGAAGAGAATCGAAACCATGACAAGAACACGAAGTACCGCGAGCACCCTCAGGAGAGATCCCTGACACCACTATTGACACCAATGTTCCTCTTATCGCAACTCAGGAACATGGAGCTGTTGTCCCAACCACCTCCGTTGAGGACCCTGAAGCAAGCGCCCATTGTACGGGATCCCTAAGCTCCATTGTTCATCCTTCTAATCCTGACATGTCAATCCATGCCTCTGTCCCTCCACTCCAGGTAATTCCACCCCTCAATACTAATTTTATTGCTTCTCTCCCATTGCAGGTCTCTACTATGGTGTTGCCTAACAACCCTCAATATGGGCTTCCACTTAACTATGAGCCCTTTTATAAGCAAGGGTTGCTTCCCCCACATGGCTCATGTCAGAAGAATCAAGATTTTTATGGACCCTACTCGACTGATGATGAAACGATTGATGAGGACGTTAATCCTAAAAGGAGGCGACCTAGTAAGGAACCCCTTTGAGGGAGGAGTACCCAGCCCCGAGGGCCTCAAAACACTGACTCGACAAACCTATAAGAGAGGATACGAGCTCATGAGGCCGAAGACCAATGACTAAGGAAATACCTGGAAAGGGAGCTAGCAAGGCGACATCACCCGAGAGCTGAGGGGACTGGAGGATCAGTAAGGAATGCATCTGTGATAGATTTAAATGAGCCCCCGACAAGGAGGCAAACAAAGATAAGTCATGTTAGGGCTGATCCCTAAGACTTATTGACATTTGGAGATCCTAATGATCCTGCACCCCCCTTCACAGAGAATATTATGAGTGAGAAGATATCGAGGAAGTTTAAGATGCCTACAATCAAGGCCTATGATGAAACAGGAGATCCCTCAAATCATGTTCTAACGTTCACCAATGCCCTGGTGCAGCTGCCCGTCAATGACGCCATCAAGTGTAAGGCGTTCCCTCAAACCCTCAGTGGTATGGCTTAAAGGTGGTTTAATTGTCTACCCCCTAACTCTTTTGGGTCATTCAAAGATCTAAGCAGGGCCTTCATTGGTCAGTTTATCAGTAGCAAGAGTCATGATAAGAGCTTAGTTTCGCTAGTAAATATGCATCAGGGAAAGAATGAATCCCTAAGGGACTATATGAACAGATTCACTAAGGAAGCCTTGAAGGTCCCTGATTTAGACCAGAATGTAGCTATGATAACCCTATAACAAGGGACCTCAACTGAGAAATTTAGGAGGTCTTTAGCCAAGAGGGCTCCAGAAAGTATGAATGAGCTCCACGAGAGAACTGTAAAATATATCAAGGCCGAGAAAAGCTTGAGGCCAAGTAATAAACGTGATCTCTAGAGGTCCAACAGCGGTCGAGACTTCAAGTAACTCGAGAAAGGCTTATGCCCGACAAATTCTATAAATTGTGGGGGAAACACCAAGGAGTGCAAGGAGTGAAGTATCAATTTCTTTTGATGATTCTGATTTGAAAGGGGTGAACTTTTCCCATGATGACACGTTGGTCATAATACCTGTGATAGGCAATTCTTCGGTGAAACGAATCCTGGTAGATAGTGGAGCTTCAGTAGACTTCCTGTTTCATGATACATATCTTAAAATGGGCTACACTGACTCTCAACTAACTCCCTATAACATGCCTATATACGGGTTCAATGGATTCGAGTCTAAGGTGGAGGGAACAATTCGACTGCCTGTGACTATAGGGTAGGAGCCTCATGAGTCCACTCAAATGTTGAACTTCCTCATGATCAAGGATGTGTCCTCTTACAATGGGATCCTCGGCCGAACAAGGCTACATGCATTCAAGCTTTTTGCCTCAACTTACCACCTCAAACTTAAATTTCCAACTAGGAATGGAGTTGGTGAGGAGAAAAGAGACCGGAAGATGGCAATGAGATGTTATATAGCCTCGTTAAGGTCCGACGGAGTCGGGTGGCAAGTACTCCCGATCGAAGGCGCGGATACGTGGAAGTAGTAGGCAACTCCTTCAAGAGTTATATTTAGAAGGATTATTGAGTAGAAATAAGGTTCTATAGAACCACTAGGAACCAATAAGTTGTTATCCCAAGTGGGAAATAGCTTGTTATTATGTAAGGGTGGAACCCTCTTTGACTTGAAGGTATACTTCAAGATATTTTGATGAAATTTTATTTAGTATCCTTGAACTCACTTGCATGTTATTATTAAACACGAAATATGCAAAAGAGAATGCATGAATGTAATAAAAGTGTCGAGTATTGAAGGTGTTTAAGGTACGAGAATAAAAGATAAAGCGACGCATGGCCAACATGGATAGTAAAAGGCAAAGCCTTGAGGGGCCTGGGTAAGGATGAAGGATTCCCCAAGAAATTAAACATTGGAGGAAACTAAGGTTCACAAACCTATCAATTATGTTAGTAAGATTCTGCATGGCGCAGAGTTGAATAACTTAAAGATTGAGAAATTTGCTTTAGCATTGATAATGGCTTCAAGAAAGCTACGCCTATACTTCTAGGCGCACGTCATTGAGTCTTCACAAATAAGCCCATCAAAGCACAATTCAAGCTAAGGGCCGAAATAAGCTCTTTTAGATCTTAATTAAGCCCCTTGGAATCGCAATTTGACCTAGGCCTCAAATTAAGGTCAATTAGACCTCAATCCAGGTCGAAAGGAGGTCTAGTCCATGAGCCCCATCGACCTGAATCCATTTTCGACCTAGGTGTGTAGTTGAGGTGTAAAATGACCTTCATCCAGGTTGATAGGAGGTCAAACCCTATAGGGCTCATCGACCTCAAAATCCCATTTGACCTGAGTGAGGAGTTGAGCCTTTGTTCGACCTTAATCCAGGTCGATAGGAGAACAAACCCCGTAGGGCTCATCGACCTCAATCCAGCCCCTTGGAAGTCAAATTCGACATGGGCTTGAAATTGAGGTTTATTAGACCTAATCAAGATCTATTTGATCTAGGGCACAAATGAGGCTCGAGACCCCTTAAATCAGTCAAATGAGGCTTGAGGCCCCTCAGTCCAATCAAATTCGACCTGAGCTTGAAATTGAGATTTATTAGACCTCAATCCAAGTTTATTCAATCTAGGGCTCAAACAAGGTTCGAGGCCCCTCAAGTCAGTCAAATGAGGCTTGAGGCCCCTTAAGCTAGTCAAGTTTGACCTGGGCTTGAAATTGAATTTTATTAGACCTCAATCCAGGTTTATTAGATCTAGCGCTCAAACGAGGTTCGAGGCCCCGTAAGTCAGTCAAATGAGGCATGAGGCCCCTCAAGCTAGTCAAATTCAACCTGGGCTTGAAATTGAGGTTTATTAGACCTCTATCCAGGTCTATTCGATGTAGGACTCAAACGAGGTTTGAGGCCCCTCAAGTAAGTCAAATGATGCCTGAAGCCCCTCTAGTTAGTCAAATTCGACCTGAGCTTCAAATTGCGATTTAATAGACCTCAATCAAGGTCTATTCGATCTAGGGCTCAAACGAGGTTCAATGCCCCTCAAATAAGTCAAATGAGGCCATAGGCCTCTCAAGCCATTCATAATCGACCTGGCTTGAAATTAAGGTTTACATTTGACCTGGGGCTCAAATGAGATTCGAGATCCCTCAAATCAGTCAAACGAGGTTCGAGACCCGATAAATCAGTCAAATGAGGCCTAAGGCCCTCAAGCCAGTAATAATCGACTTGGGCTTGAAATCGAGGTTTATTAGACCCCAATCTAGGTTTATTTGGCCATGGGCTTAAATGAGGCTCGAGACCCCTCAAATTAGTTAATCGAGGTTCGAATCCCCTCAAATCAGTCAAATGTGGCATCAGGTCCCTCAAGCCAGTCATAATCAACATGGCCTTGAAATTGAGGTTTATTAGACCTCGATCGAGGTCTAATCGATCTAGGGATCAAATGAGGTTCGAGGCCTCTCAAGTTAGTCAAATGAGGCCTGAGACCCCTTAAGCTAGTCAAATTCGACATGGGCTTGAAATTGAGGTTTATTAGACCTAATCCAAATCTATTCGATCTAGGGCTCAAATGAGGCTCGAGACCCCTCAAATCAGTCAAATAAGGCCTGAGGCCCCTCAACCCAATCAAATTCGACCTGGGCTTGAAATGGAGGTCTATTAGACCTCAATCCAAGTTTATTCGATCTAGGGCTCAAACAAGGTTCGAGGCCCCTCAAGTCAGTCAAATGAGGCCTGAGGCCCCTTAAGCTAGTCAAGTTTGACCTGGGTTTGAAATTCAATTTTATTAGACCTCAATCCAGGTTTATTAGATCTAGGCCTCAAACGAGGTTCGAGGCCCCGTAAGTTAGTCAAATGAGGCCTGAGGCCCCTCAAGCTAGTCAAATTCGACCTGGGCTTGAAATTGAGGTTTATTAGACCTCAATCCAGGTCTATTTGACCTGGGGCTCAAATGAGGTTCGAGATCCCTCAAATCAGTCAAACGGGGTTCGAGGCCCTACATATCAGTCAAATGAGGCCTGAGGCCCTCAAGCCAATCATAATCGACTTGGGCTTGAAATCGAGGTTTATTAGACCTCAATCTAGGTTTTTTTGACCGGGGGCTCAAATGAGGCTCGAGACCCCTCAAATCAGTTAATCGAGGTTCGAAGCCCCTCAAATCAGTCAAATGTGGCATAAGATCCCTTAAGCCAGTCATAATCAAACTGGCCTTGAAATTGAGGTTTATTAGGCCTCAATCCAGGTCTATTCGATCTAGGGTTCAAACGAGATTCGAGACCCCTCAAGTCAGTCAAATGAGGCCTGAGGCCCCTCAAGCTAGTTAAATTAGACCTGGGCTTAAAATTGAGGTTTATTAGACGTCAATCCAGGTCTATTCGATCTAGGGCTCAAACGAGGTTCGAGGCCCCTCAAGTAAGTCAAATGAGGCATGAGGCCCCTCTAGCTAGTCAAATTCGTCCTAGGCTTGAAATTGAGATTTAATAGACCTCAATCTAGGTCTATTCGATCTAGGGCTCAAACGAGGTTCGAGGCCCCTCAAATAAGTCAAATGAGGCATTAGGCCCCTCAATCCAGTCATAATCGACTTGAGTTTGAAATTGAGGTTTATTAGACCTCAATACAGGTCTATTTGACGAGGGGCTCAATTGAGGTTCGAGACCCCTCAAATCAGTCAAACGAGGTTCGAGGCCCCTCAAATCAGTCAAATGAGCCCTGAGGCCCCTCAAGCCTGTCATAATCGACCTGGGCTTGAAATTGAGGTTTATTAGACCTCAATGTTGGTTTATTTGACCTGGGGCTCAAATGAGGCTTGAGACCCCTCAAATCAATCAATCGAGGTTCGAGGCCCCTCAAATAAGTCAAATGAGGCATGATGCCCCTCAAGTGAAGGAATTCATGCACCAGCGGAAGCATTGAATAAAATTTATTTTCATATATTCCTATGTATACATACATATAGATACAAAAACTATTTTATAAATTGAAGAATACCTCGATTGCTTTCCGGCAACAGCTAAAGAAAATCTTGTTCTTCAATCCTTGCAATCACCCCTCAAGTGTGGAGTGCTCTAAAGATATTCACCAAGAATCAAACTAAAAGATGAAGGAGGAGGCTAGAGAGGAAATTAGGGTTGTCTCCCTTTTAAAATATTTCTCACAAATATTAGGATTTTTTTATTAGGGTTTATAATCCTATATTTATAGGCAAATATCTCAGCTGAGATATTTTCTATAAATATCTTATTATTAATTCCCTTTTTAATTAATTAATCTTATTAATTAATTAGTTAATGATTAAAACTATTTTAATCATTAATTC
>QRFB01002577.1:22095-54693 GCA_008931105.1 Oenanthe javanica | reverse complement strand
TACTGATTACACATATTTCCATTTGGATGTATCCTCTCTGTTCCTCCGTGCTTGCATTCTTTTGTAAGTTTTAATTCTATTTTATATAGGAAGCTGATGAAGAAGACTCTGATGGAGATGAGGATGACGATGAGGTAAATGAAAGATACTTTTATCTGACATGTAGAATCGTAACTTTGCATAAACTTTCTTAATGCTTGTTTTACAAGAATATACCCATGTATTATAACTTTTAGATGATGTCACATTTAGTTATGATCCTTGACCGAATTAACAGATTGCTTTTTTCATTTTTTGTGCTCATATGACCATGAAACAAACAGTTAGTATCTACTTCAAGTTGAGCATCATATATCCTCATGCTCCACTTTCATGAAAGTAGAGGAAATATCAACTTCTTTTTTCCTTCTTCTTCTTCATTTTTTGTTGCTAATTCGGAATATCTATAATTACTTTAGTAAGGACCGTCAAACGGATGATTCGGATACGGATCTGCCTATATCCGAATCTAAGTATCTGAATCCGTATCCGAATATGAAATATCCGGAAAAAATATATCCGAATCTGAATTCGGCGGATAATATCCGGATCTGGATAATATCCGAATCCGAATTCAGTTTTATATTTTTTTAAAAAATATATAAATAATAATTTTNGATAATATCCGGATCTGGATAATATCTGAATCCGAATTCAGTTTTATATTTTTTTTAAAATATATAAACAATAATTTATTATTATATTTTTTTATTTTAAAAATACTTATTTTATGTGATATATATGTATAATAATTATATATATCTTATTAAAATATATTTTTCTATATAATATATATAAATTCGGATTCGGATATTATCGGATACAGATGTGCCCATATCCATATTCGTATCCGAAATCGTCGAATTTGGATACGAATAATATTCACTTTATTTCGAATACGGATAATATTCGCTTTATTTCGAATACAGATACAGATATTTCGAACGGCTATCGGATATTTCGAATTTTTTTGACAGCCCTACCGTAGTTGCTCATTTTCTACTCCTATGATAAAAAAAACTATTTGTTTATATTTTATACTCTGTACCTGCTGCATTGTCTACTTATCAGGAAAATGGTGACGAGGAAGATGACGATGAAGATGGCAATGAGGAGGATGACAGCTGAAATCTCATTATAATTTTATATTTTTCCTCCTGTTCAGATATGTATTTATCTGGGTTCAAGGAAGATTAGAATAATCATGTAAAGTTTTTGTTCTTATGAAATGTCTCAAGATTATCCACAAACCCTATCTAAATTAAAGATTTCTAGTATACTTTCATTGTGTATAACTATGAATTCAGATAAATAGCTCTGGAAGACCTTTTGAATTCAACAGTTCATGGTTAAGTAGTAAGCCTCTGACTCCCTGCATTTCATATGATTTCTGCAATGTTTTTCTGTTCTTTATTATTATCTTCTGAGCGGACATATTGCATTTTATGTGCCATGTCAAAAATTATCATCACACAATGCTGCGGAAGAATTGCAGATCGAGACACGAGAGACTATGAGCATGAATATGGACTCCCCGTCCCAAGCAACGAATGGATCTTCAATTTAGAAGAATTTAGACTCTAAACGATGATGGTCAAAATTTGATTTGTTCATGTGATAAAACACAACTAAAATTTTAACACAGTACAATTATGGGTTGACCAAAAAACTAAAATAGTAGTGGTAGTGAAATTAGTTTCTCCAAGTTCCTCAATATTCACAAAGTTGGAAGAAGTGGTAGTCACAATAGTTGGGGCTGAAGTGGTAGTCACAGTAGCCAGGCTGCACAACTTTCCAGACCGGACCGAATACCGTTTTGGTCCACAAAATCAAAAAAATCCGGTATTCGAGATGGTCTACCCAGAAAAAACCGAATCATAGATATATTTATTTTATTTCACTCCTTAAATCATCTAGTTTAAGGATAAAATGTTAGAACTTATCGTAATATGATTATCTAAAATATTACTCCCTCCGTCCCATTGAGTAGTATATATTGGGGGACGGGGACGTGGCACGCATTTTAAGGTACATTTTAAATATAGATTCATAACTTATTTTTAAAATTTTTTTTTTTGTATAAAAATAGGATTATTAAATTTTTATACAAAAAAAGAAAATTTTAAAAATAAATTATGGAACTATACTTTATAGTTACCTTAAAATGCGTGTCGGACAGTGAAAAAAAACGTATACAATTGAATAGGACATAGGGAGTATAAAATAAATTACTATAATAATAGTGATCAATATAACAAAATAAATAATAATTTTATTTATTCTATATATTTAAAAATGAGAGTTATATGTTTAAAAATTATTATTATTGTATAAAGAATAAGAGATGTATTTATTATTAATTATATATTAATTTCCAGAATAATTTTCATTTTTTTGTATTTAGCATATAAATAAAAATGTAATAAACATAATACATATATATAGGGTAATGCTCCAATGAGAATGCTAATCAGTGTGAGATATGAGATATAATCCTAGTCACTCATCTCTACACAAATAATCACTAAGTATGACATCAGTGAAAAAAATCACAGTATGACATCACAAATATATATTTTTTTTAAAAAATAAAAAAATTCAATTCATGCGAGTGGTTTTTTTTATTGAAATCTAGTGATTTTTTCTCAATAAAATTGAATTCTGGTGATTTTTTTCTACAGAAAATCACCACTTCTCAAGAAAATCACCAGTATGACGTCAGCATGACATCAGATATATAAAATTTTTCCCCAGAATTTTTTTTTCAGTTCTTTTTTAAAAAATAAAGTAAAAAACTAATTATGCCATCATCATCATGACATCAGCAGGGGTGGGAATAATGTGTGTGAGGGCGTAAATTATTAATGTGGGGGGCTTTGGGAGGGCCATTAGATTAGATTAAAATTTTTATAAAATGAAGAATTAGAATTACATCTCATATCTCACGTTAGTGGGAATTCTCATTTGACCAAAAGCCTATATATTAACCGGTTCATATCGGTCCAGTCCCAGCCCGGTCCAAGACAGAATATAATCAATCCGGTTTTCAGTCCGACTTTGACCATTTGTGCAGCCCTAACAGTAGTTGGGGCAGGAGTGGCAAGAATGGTAGTGAATAAAATTAAATATATTGTTCATCGTACTAATTAATTATTATATTGTCCATCGCATTATTATAAACTAGTGCATAAATTTAAGTTCAGAGGTAAAAATCTGTTTTACAACAAAAAATAAAAGTAATATTGTCAATTTGTCATTGTATCTTGAACTATATGACTTAAAAATCCTCATATTCATTGAGGGCTTTTTTTATAATTTAGTATATAAACACTAGTTGGCTTCAAATTTCAGAAAGGCCAAAAGCATTTGAATAAACAGCAACTTTATCACGCCAGAAAGTTAATCTACTACGTTCGGAGGCAGAAAAGGTTAGAGTGTTTGAGTGAGTCTATATAACATGAACTCCATTAAACATGCAGTAAAGCTCATCCTCGTATCCAAGTCGAATGTATTAATATTCTTTACCTTATCAAAAAGTAGGGATCAAAGCCTTCCCAGAGGGAATCAACTTCACATTCGTACAAGCAGCCAACATTTGGACCGACCATGTATTCATGGGACTTGACCACCAAAGAATAGAGATTACCAATAAAGGGATTGCTGAGAAATGGATTAATAGCCTCTCCAAGTTCTACAAGTTCAGCTAGAAAAGTCTCTCTATTATCATAATTGCTGACGAATATGCATTTTGACAAGGCATAAAATGCAAGAAGGTTTGCGTATACAGGCAAAAATGCATCCTTGTGGTTACCAACGCCGCCAATCCACTCTGTTCCTCCATGATTGCTGGTATAATTATTGGCAAATTTTATCAACTGTTGACCGAATTTCATTCTCCAATCATGCAAAAAGAATTTCACCTCGGAGAAGCCTGTAGCCGAAAGTTTTAAAACTGGGAGCTGCTCTAAATGGAAACAACAAATCTGGCAAATTAACAACTTCTCTTCATGATGGTTGTCAATCTCTTTGTCAAAAACTCGGTTGACAAGATCCCCTTGAGATCCAACAACATTATTTGCTGATTTTAAAATCCACTGGGCTAGATAACTAAAGTAGTCAAGCCATTGACCAAACACTGAGGACAGATGATCAAAACATAAATGAATCACCTTGTCCACTTGGCTTGGTACCTCTGTAGCTTGGAAGTTTCTCTCCAAGGTTGTTGAAGTACAGGACTTCTGGACTGCCACGGCAAGCTTGCTTCTAAGGCCAATATCCTCATCCTCTAGCAGAGTTATGCATGTCAACCATAGACTTAATATTTTATGAGCATACATATTAGCAGCATCTCTTATTTCGAACTGAGAACATTGATCATCTGCCAGAATTTTCTTATTGAAGACGAATGAACCAACTAGGACAGCTTGATCCAGCAATCCAGATGCAATTATTGATTCTGATGCTGCTTTCCGCATGTTGACAGGCTGTGATGAGTCGCTGTAATGTTCAATTAGGTTGATGTAATAACTAATGCAACCATATAAATAGGACACACTTTCACATTGAACAGACTCATCAAGATCAACTGATTCTTTTACTATGTTCTGTTGAAGAGCATTTGTAAGCAAATTTGCAAACCTCTTTACACATATTCCCATGCAGCAGACGAGATTTTCTCGAGTCTTTGCATGCCTTGTTAGCTTGCATAAATCGACCAACTTATCCCAAAACAGGAACAACGAATTAGTATCCATAGTACCCGCAAATGTTGTGCCCATGCATTGTTGACAATTTATTTTCTGATATTTAATTAAATTCCAAGTGAAAAGATTTTTAAGAATGTAATAGATACATCTACGGTTCTTCTCCACTGCTAAAAGATTCATCAGTGTTGCATGGAGATTAGCATTTGTCCAGTTTATTATGCTACTCTGGTAGGAAGACAGTGCACTTAGCTCATTAGTAAATTCTGAGGCCTTAAGGAACTGTAGAAGCCATTTAAATGTTGCAATTCGTACTTCATATGATTCATCTGACATGGATAATATCAGCCTTTTCTGGAAGTCAGCGAAACAAGCATCATCCATTTTAGACCCAGCGATTAAAATGGATGCAACAGGTGGAGAGCTCGACTTTGGCATCTTAATATCCTCTTCAGCGGCCTCTTTGGATGCCTGAAAAACACAATTAAAATAAGAAAATGATGCCTGCTTGCGTAGTTCTGCACTCGTTGGATCATAATAAGACATCCCACGAGCAGCTTCCGAATCTAAACACTCTGAAGATAACTCCCAAAGGAGTTTCCAGATAGCTCCGATGCTTCGGCTTGTATGACATGTCCTTGCAATACTGAGCATGTTATCTAAAACCCTTAGGAAACACTCATTCAGGAGTGGACAACGACATAATTTAGGGCTTCCGATCCAAGAATGCATTGCCAGAACATGAATCAAGTCATGAAGTATCTGATCTTTTTTCGAAAAGTCAGTCAGATTTCTACAATTGTTATCCAGCAGGGAGCTCAGCTGTAACAGCACACCATGAACTGAATTACATGAAACACAATCCGTTCCATTTGTATTGTTGGAATAAACAGATGAGTCGTGAGAAACAACCATTTGGTTCCCTATATAAGGTAGTTCAGAGGCTATATTGAGAAGCACTGTTGGCAGCTTGTCATCAGATATTAGACCCATTAAAGATTTTGCTGCAAGAACACGAACACGTAGATTGCTTTGAGTTGAGCACCTCCTTATAAATGGCATGAATAGGAAAGGGTCTAGTGGATCATCAATTTCACTTGTCACAGGAGAAGGCTTGAGACGAGACAAAAGAATAAGCATGGGCCACAAACTTGGGTGCACAACACTAGCCAAGTTGGATCCTAANAGTTTTTGCCATTTGAGAGAGAGACAGGGGAGTAAAGAAAGTGAACGAGAGAGAGAGAGAGAGAGAGAGAGAGAGAGAATGGTGCAGTTCTTGAGCTGGGCTCGATGTTTTTTTGTGCATTGCTGATAAGTTTGTGTTCCTTATTAGCTAGAATCAATGTCAATTATTCAATTATTAGTAATTTAGTATAGGTTTCATACTTTCAGTTCTTCATTTAAATTAATTTGGATTATCTGTAATAAATACTTTATGCTCCTAGGTTTAACATCAAGAACTGTTTACTTTTCTAAAAAAAAAAGAACTGTTTACTTATTGGATTACTACTGTCTTTCCCTTACCACTGCACACAGAAAGCCTATGGGAGTGAATTTATTGGGATAGTTACACCTAGTCTAGATTCCACTTTCATTCTTAATCAAAATTAAATGTATAGTATTGTTCTACATCAATTGTTGTCACTTACTTCGCATGGTTTCTAATAATCCTCTGTCTTTTATCCATTTCCTTCCCTTTTGTGCACTTATCAGGGGTGCAGTAGAAGCAACACAGTATAGTAAAACAACATAAAAATGCAAAATTTATCTTGATGAGCATATCATGTTGTCCCTAACATGATTACTCCTTATTTGCGAGCACACAATTTGAGACCACTAGTTATTGTAGGTTGAAAGGGAAATTGGTTTTAAAAACTCAATATAAAATATGAAAATGTGACCATGAAAATTTTATTAGTACCCCCCCACCCCCAAAGGTAAGCTTTTGACAATGACGTCAAGTGAGATATATCTGAGCTTTAAAAGCACATTTGGAATTTATGATATTAATACTACCACCGTTTCTTTCTCTATGGTGTGGACGTGTGGTCAATAGGACACATCAATAGCAATAAATTTGATCACTTTTCTGAAAGATTTTCCTTTGTTTAATTGAGATATATGGTGATTGGTTGGTAAAAAACAATGTAATGCTTCATTTCTCAGTGGGTTCATCAAAGACAATGTGGTTTATCCAGGCAAGCCATTTCCATCTTAAAATCAAGGCATCAAAATGAAAAGGGTTGGAACTGTAATACCATACTCATACAAGTGATAATGTAATCATGCTCTCTTTAACACATACTTGGCCTCAAAAGGACCATCTACATATTATATTTAGCCGCACTCAAGCATTCCTTGAAAACCTCGCACATTNTTATTAGTACCCCCCCCCCACCCCCAAAGGTAAGCTTTTGACAATGGCGTCAAGTGAGGTATATCTGAGCTTTAAAAGCACATTTGGAATTTATGATATTAATACTACCACCGTTTCTTTCTCTATGGTGTGGACGAGTGGTCAATAGGACACATCAATAGCAATAAATTTGATCACTTTTCTGACAGATTTTCCTTTGTTTAATTGAGATATATGGTGATTGGTTGGTAAAAAACAATGTAATGCTTCATTTCTCAGTGGGTTCATCAAAGACAATGTGGTTTATCCAGGCAAGCCATTTCCATCTTAAAATCAAGGCATCAAAATGAAAAGGGTTGGAACTGTAATACCATACTCATACAAGTGATAATGTAATCATGCTCTCTTTAACACATACTTGGCCTCAAAAGGACCATCTACATATTATATTTAGCCGCACTCAAGCATTCCTTGAAAACCTCGCACATTAATAGTTTTTGTAAAATAAGTAAAGCAATGCAAAATTATACTCCCTTCCAAAGCAGAAAGATACTCCTACTAGGCTCAGTAGTCGGCAGCCACCTCTCTAGTAGAAAAATTATATGTCCAAATAGGCACTATTGTCAATTAAAGGGAATCAGATAAAATATTCACAATAGCCAGACTTTCTAAATTTAAGTTTCTGACTGACAAAATGGATTCATAATATTTTAATTTTACAGGAAAACTCAAGTTTTTTCAAAACATAGAACATCGTAGAAACTATAACATTCAGGAAGTAATTGAACACAAACTTGCGGACTTCCCGCAATTGAGCTAGCTTATGCTGCAAAATTCATGTAACTACCCAAATGTAAACTGAGAAACAATATCAACATCCTGAGAGAATATGTGGTTCAAGTACATGACTAGGAAAGCATACCTATGAAAAAATTCCACTCCAGTTATTGCACGCCTTCCAGATGCTCGTTTGTGTACATTCAGAAATCCAATCATGCGGCGAATCAAGGCAGTGTATGCGAGGCATGCACTATTTCTGACCTCCCAGTACGAAGAAGAGAAAGAACGTATTGAGGTGATCAAAGCTTCAGCACTGAAACCGGATGTATCAGTTGCTAAATTGGTGTCATTAAAAGCAGCTTTAAGGACATTGAAAGCATGCACAGTGGGAATGACACCTTCATCTCGCTTTTTTGAAATTCTGTCATTTTCACACAAGTGAGGTGGCTCCGTAGATGAAGCTTCTTGGCAAAACTTTTCTAAAGAATGGTCGTTTGTGTTGCTAGCTGAGAGTTCTACTTCAGCTTGATTAAACAAAGGCCTCTTAGCTATGTCTATTAGCCACCTTAATGCCCTAGGGAGGAGCCTCTTCGGGGTACCTTCTGGTTCCGACAGAAAAAAAGCAATGAATGCAGCAGGAATACCTGCACTTCTCCGTAGTAAGTCATCTACGGTTTGTCCCTTGGCGGCTGTTCTTTCCATAAGTTGCTCCATCCAAGATTCCGTTAATTTAACAAGTCTGAAAAGTAGGATTAATATTAATTTGTAATTATGATGGACATCGTTTTTTATGTTACAATCTCCATGTTATAATAATAATTAAAAAAATTGCACAAGAAAGTTTTTTTTTGAAGTTACTCTATCCATTTTAAAATTTTATATATCTTTTCAAACAATTTACCTAGAAAAGACCAACATATAAAATTGGCAAATGTTATAACAGAATTGAGAAGACAAATAAGAAGCTAGTGTTAAACTAAGGCAAATTGCAGGAACCACTTGAAAAAATGTACTTTATTCTCTAATAAGTTGCAAGCACACTGGAGCAACTTAAGACGCACTATAAAGTTCGCATAGGCACAAAATCAAGTAAAGTAGGTCAACAACAATCTCCTTGAATCTACACTGCACTCCTGATTTTGATGCATGCTATATGCTTCGCCGCCCTCAGTTGCTTCATAATTTTGCAATATGCAATAATTATTTTGTTGCAGCGTGCATGTCTTTATTGCCTCAGTTTTCTGGTGCTGTGGTGCACTATAAACACTGTCTTTTTCCTTTCATACCTTTTTGTTGTTTCTCAAATAAACTTCTAAATTTTTATAAATAATTTCATACTTTCTAATCACAATTTTCAACACGTTTTGAAACGTTACTTGCTTTTTTAAAATCCCATACAGAAACTATCTCTTTACTCCTTGGAGTAGGGGGAAGCTCTGCGTACATCTTCCCCTCCTAGACCCTACTTCCAAGCGGGACACACTTTGTATCTGCTATTTGGTTTTTATTTCCTACGTAACAACTCACAATCTGGAACCTTGAATCTCAAATATACAATACCTAGGGTGCGCAAGTGCTATGGAAAGAATAGAATGTGGAGAACTAGGGAAGATCATGATTCTGGGATGACATGATACATTACGTTTCACTCAATGATATAATCTAAACCCTGATTACTCTTTTTCCAATTTGACATAATTACTTATGGGATGGATCAGTGCTAGCATTGCTCCTCATATCTAAGTTATACTATGTTGGCAAAGTTATATATCTCTTTCTATATATATAAAGAGTCCCACTTAGGCATGAACAGAGCATCCATTCACAAACTGAAATGCCAGGAAAATATACCTTGAATCATTTGAACAAAGTAGACGGTTGCAAAGAGCAGTAAATCCCGCTCTTGTCTTATCAATAGCACCGTTATGCTTCATTTTTAGAAGGACATCTAAAAAATGGTTTCCGATTCTCTCCAACTGTTTCAAATCAAGCATGACATAAGAAGACACTTCTACAGCATCATTAGTATCATTAAATGGTACCACTGACTTTGACATGTCGGAAGTAAGCAAAGGAATCTTCCTTATGATGGTTCCCAACAGGAGGCTCACCTGTCGAAAAAAATAGAATCACTCTAATTACAAGGGATAAAAAGGACTTTTTTGTGACAATATACAAGTACTAAAGCTTAGTACAAATTCCAACAGATTAAATAAAAAAAATTATTTGGCTTCATGAACTGGATTTGTAATAATATTCTTCCAAGTTCAAATAATCAGAATTTGTTATTATCAAAAAATTAATGTCATTATCAATATATGATGCATTGCGACAACTAGACAACAATAAAAAGAATAATTAAAAATACCTCCTTCATAGCAAGCCAGCAGCCGACCATTACAATCTGTTCGGATGGACCAACAACCCTCGCCAGTTCTGAGTTTTTAACCTCGCTTTCCGATGCAGAGACAGCAGTCACAGCAACATCCATCTCCACAGAAGCATCCAATAAAAAAACATCATCATCCATCACATCATCCATATCCTCAGGCAAGTGCAATGCATCTGCTGAAACCACCCAAAGAGCCAATGCAGTTATCCGCATGACCAAGTCTAGGAGCTTCTCCAGTGCATGCTTCATCTCGGGAAGACTGCATAAAACTACACTGGAGTTCCAATCCAATTCCTCAAAAGTATAACGAAGCGTAAGAAGTATCCCATGTACAAAGCTGTTCTTGCAAGCTTCAGAAAGGTCCTTTTCTCCGACCTCCACAACAACACACAACCAGTCAATCAGAGAATTTACATATTCTATTGTAGCAGAGCTACAAGTGCCATTTAGATAATCCCCATTTACCAATTCGGACAGTGGATGGAAGGAAACTACATTGGACGGGACCTTTATAATCCAACCAAGTTGCAAAACATATATTTTAAAAATAAGCCGCATGGTCAAAGCTCCAGCATCACTTTCCCTAACACGGGGACTGCAAACTAATTTCTTAGCCCATATAATCACTCTCTGAATCATATCTGAAGATGAAATTCCAGGAAGTGGAGAAGGAAAATGCAACAATATGCGGAAGGAATTCTCTCTCAGCCGATCCCAGCTGTCAACTATTGAACCAACTAAGAGCAAGGTTGAATCAGGTGAAGTAAATGCTTTACTGTATGGACTGAGAACAGTTTCAGAAGAAGTAGGATCACACCTAACTTGCAAAGGAAGCACAATAGACCAAGCATTGTTCATTATCAACATAAGATCCATAGCCATTATTTTCCGCTCATATGGTGCAGAAGGATAAAGAGAGAAGAATAAGAAGTTGCCCAACCACTTCATAAATTGAAAAAGATCCTCTGCTCTATCGGTCGCAGTTCTATCAATTGTTTTGCAAGGATGGATATCTTTATTATCTTTCAATGCAAGAGGTCGCCAGATTCCCTGCTTTAATTGTCTTTCCAGTGCTGTTCGAACTCGAGAAAAAAATTTCCTAAACAAGCTCGTCAACTTCATCTGAAACGCTGTTGAACAACACCTCATATTTAAAAGCACTGCTTCTTTCATTAGGCTAAGCTCCAAAGAGGATGGCAGGCTTGATGTCTTCGGGTTTAAAAACAGCAATTCTGCTGCATCTATGCGGAGTGACTCGTCAACATGAGTCATCGCCAATATTAGCCATGCGACCAGGAAATTGATACTTATACCCTTAACACAGACGGTAGCATAGCGATTATCTTTTTCCGTCTTCATAGCAATGTCTTCCTGGGATACTGATATGTTCTCACACCAATCAATATCCCCTTCTATCAAAGCAAGTGAACGAGAGACCTTGAGCAATGAAATTAAAACAGCTACTTGCTGTTCAACTGTAAGATCCCTATGTGCAAAATCGAGGTCAGGAAAGAGCAGCTCGTTGCTCTCTCCGCATTGACCAACTGAAATTGAAAGCATAGGAAAGATGCTATCCACATCTACTTCAAGCAACACTGGTACAGCATAAGTGTTCAAATTTGAGCGGAGCTTTGGAATTCCAGAAGCAAGTCCATACAAAAATGCACGCAAGCAATAAGCTCTATATCTAACATACCCACTTTCCACACCATATTTACTCCAACACTCATCGCGTAAGCACTCGAGAAAACACTTCAAGAATGCAGTGACAGCACAGCAGACATCATCATCAATATATGCTCTTGATGTTTCGAACAACAAATCAGGATTCATATCTAAAATAGTCATTGCTCCCAACCTTCTGGTCAGGGAAGCTAAAGGAACATATCTTCCCTTGCAACGTGGACCCAGGCGAAGCAGGTCAGATGCAATATTCCGCAGAAATTTTTTAATTCTATCACTATCCTCAACCCAATTGACGCTGGACTGGATGTCTAAAAAGAGATCAAATATAAGATGAACTTGCTTCACTGTTTGACTTAGTGTATCTTCCAGATTATTCCATACGATCCTCAATATTCTAGTTCCCATCTCTTCAGAAATCATGTTATCATTTTTAGAAGGATCGCTAAGATTAGCTTGTATACATGTTTTTATCTGTTGTAAACAGATTTGCATTACTGTTAATGCATGGAAGTTAAAATGACTATCAATTGGATTCTCACAGTAGTTACACAACTCCGGCAAAATCCCATCATAAAGGATTGTATGAAAACTCGTCGACCCATCCTTGGGTACAATGAAAGGTTTATTCAGCACTGTTCTTGAGACTGCTGTAAGAATTCCTCTTAGCAAGCAAATTCTATTTAAAACAGGAAATTCATCAATTTCAATAAACAAATTTCCCTTGTATGGAATCTTCATAGTCACATCTAACAATTCACTATCGTAACCAAAAACAAAGTTCTGACAGAATATCCCTCGAACTATGGCCAAACCAAGCTCATCAGGCGTAAGACACGCTTGTAAAGCAGCACAAAAGCTAACCCCCGCTGCAACCAAACAATCCCTCGAAAACGCAGACGATTTCAAAAGACTCAAAATTACAGTCACAGTCATCTCCAAAACACCATTTTCATCATTGCATCCAACGCCGCCACTAAACTTGGAAGGAAACTTTTGAAGCAAGTAGTACATACAAGACAAAGCCTCTTGACATTGTTCCATAACAATAGGAGAAGGCCTAGACCCATCATTAGTCTCCAAGATCACACCTTTCAAACCCCACACAATATCAAACCCCACTAAAACCGCACATTCCTCCACAACCTCCACCAAATACCCCAACTTAGGCGAACCCATCACAGACAACACACTCCTCGACACGCAAAACCTCTTCCCTTTCCCATTCTCCCCACCATACTCCTCACAAAGCACTCTAAAACAAGCGCCAATAACACTATGAAAGTTCTTAACTTTCCCAAGAACACCAAGTAAAGTCTTATGTAAAGGCAAAGAATTTTCAAGAAAAAGTATTTCCAGGTAAAATCTTGAAGCAACAGAAACAAAGTTATCATCTTTATCAGTAATTGATGATGCAAGTAAGTCTGAGAAAGATTGAGCTAGTTTTTTAACATGGGTAAGTTGAGCATAAGTAGAGTTAAGAGAAACTAGATGATTTAACTGAGAGTAAAAAGACTTACAGTTAGATACATGATTAGATGATGTTTGGTTTAGGGTTTGTACGTAATAATGAGGGAATATAACGGCGCTGTATGTATAACGATGCCTGTGTTGTAAAGCTCTCCACTTGGCTGACATTTTTTCTCTCTCTAACTAAAATGGCAACGAGAGAGAGATGAGCAGCAGTGTTTGATGGCCTGAGTATGGAGGCGCCCGAGGAGGAGGGATTTTAGGGTAATCGCCAAATATATTATGCTAGCCTCCGACGGGAATAATAAATAATATATTATATATTTTTAATAATTAAATATTTAATTTAATTATTTATGTTATTAATATTTTTTATGTAATATTATACATTAGATAAATTATTTTTAAATCATATTTATATTATGTGTTTAAATTTTTATTAATAAAAAAGGTTTTGAATATATTAGAAAATATTTTAATTAAAATTTAAATAAAAGAGTAGGTTTTAATATATATAAAATATTAATATAATTTTAATATTCAAAATTTTTTATTATAAAATTATAATTTTAAATAAATTAAAGTGTTTGAGCGATGAGAAAATTGAAACATGCTATTAGATGTGAGTACAACTCTACATTCTAATTAAAAAAAAGTTCGTTTAAAATAATATATTATAAAAGTATATCTAATATAGATAAAGCACAATAATAAAATTTAATTAATATAAATAAAATAATAATATTATTTTAATATTCATAAAATTTAATTAATAAATTATGATATTAAATAAATTAAAGAGGTTGACTAATGAAAAAAATTAAAACATGGTTATTTATTGATTAAAAGAATGTGTTTGAAATTCAGTAGGAGACACGCGTATATTTGAAGTTGAGTGAGATACAAAAACACTGGACCCCCGACGGACCAAACATTTGCCCTTGAGGTTTTAATAATATAGTATAGATTACAATAATTTTACCGACTACATTATGACCGTGTTACACAAACTTTGTTAAATATTTATTATTTTATATAATATAAATATATAAATTATTATTAAATATTACTCCCTCCGTCCCACCCAATTGTTATCTTTTCGGAGAGAAGGTCCGACACGCATTTTAAGGTGCATATAAAGTATAGTTCCATAACTTATTTTTATGGAACTATACTTTATATGCACCTTAAAATGCGTGTCGGGCCTTCTCTCCGAAAGGATAACAATTGGGTGGGACGGAGGGAGTATAAATAATTATTATATATAATAAAATAAAATTACATTTACATATGTATCATACGTTAATAATTTAATAAATACAGCAAAAATTTTGTTAGAAATAGTACTTGAGTCAATTTAAGAGCAGATATAGTTCGAGAGTGTTATCCCTGCCCATTTCCCCAATTCCAGCTCAATTTTCAAAATTCCTAAATGAAAATTAATATGTTCTTCAATCCCCACCTAAAAAAAGAATGAAGATTTCAATGAATAATCGCAATATTTAATATATATATATATATATATATTGAGTCTTACACATTTTAATAAGAATTTGCTATCAAATTTATAATATATGATTCTTTTTTAATTTAATACCATAGTTTAAGTATGAATATTAATTAATATTGATTTATAATATAAATAAAGGACAAAATAAAATTATTATAATAAAATGATATATAATTTAAAATTTTAGATTAATAAAAAAACATTTATTTATTATCTTTTCCCATTATAATTTATTTTACTAATATATATATATATATAGTATTTTTATTTACAATAAATTAATTTAATAATAATTTAAATACAAATACTTGAGATGATAGAGTATTTATATCTAGTTTAGGTGTTATGAGAGGATATTATTTAGAAGTACAATAATTCAAAATAAATATTTTAATTTTTTATTTTATACAATATTAATTCTTTTAAAGTAAACTAGTAAGAAAACATATACTTAAAACTATTGATATAAATTCTAAATTACGATAATTATATTTTTTATTTATTAGCTCGCTTAATTTTTTGGATTTGGGTTATATGCAATAAATTTTCTTTAAAATTATAATTGCGTAAAAGATAAAAATACCTTTCTTATAACTATAATTGACTCGATTTAAACTTAATTATGATTTGTGTGTATATATATATAATATTTGTTAATTATGAGAATAAAAGTATTTTTACAAATAATTTTGAAAGAAATAGGACAAATTAGAGATATTATGAATTATTATAAGATATAAGATCATAAAAATCGAAAATAAGATAGTAGCTAAAAAATGTGAAAGAGAAAGAATTAGAAGAGGTAGGGTAAGAAATGGGGAAAAAAGAAAATTAATGGAGGTAGTATAAGATATGGAGGGGGGGAAAGAATTAGCGAAAGAACAGGACTCATGCTAAACTTGAAAAATAATTGCGTAAAAGATGAAATTACTCTTTCTTATCTATACTATATTATTAAAGTCAAAATATTAAAAGTTTGATAATCGGTTAGTATTTGGGCCGGATAGTTATTATTAGGCCTAATTTTTAAAATTAATCTCTTAACTAAAAAATCACAAATTAATCTCATAACTAATACATATTTCTAAATAAAACACAAAAATACTATCTTATTAAACATTAATCTCCTAACTAAAACACATCTCAAATTAATCTCTTAACTAATACATATTTCTAAACAAAACACACAAATATTATTTTTTTTGAATACTAATCTTCTAACTAAAATATATTTCACATTAATCTTTTAACTAATACACATCTCTAAATAAAACACATAAAATAATTATTATAAAAATACAAATAGAAATAGAAAAGTATATGAAAATTTTTATAAAAATATATACATATAATATTAAAATAAAGTTTAAATAATTATTATAAAAATTTAAATTCAAATCATATAAAGAAAATATTAAAATAAAAATTATTTGAAATATTAAAATAATTCGATCCGTGCATCGCACAAGATATAAGCTAGTAACTATAATTAACTAAACCTAGATTTAATTATGGGATATAATTGGTAATTTTGGAAGATATAACTTATATGATTTGATTTGATATATATAATATTTTAATATAATATAATTATAATTTTTTAGTTACTAAATAAGTTTTTTAAGCCACATATATTCGTAATATGTAATATACATGTATTATATGATTTTTAAAAATAATAATAAATATTTATTATTTATGAAAATACAATATAAACTAATAAGTATTTTACAAATATTTTGAAAAAGGTAAGAGTAATGAGAAATATTAGAAATTATTATAAGAAGATATTGTAAAAAATAAGATAATGGATTAGTGGGTAAGAAACGGGGAAGACAGAGAATTAGTGGAAGAATGACAAAAAATGATAAATAATATAAATTTTAATATATATATATATATATAAACACCAGTTATTAGACAGTGTGAGTGTTGCAGAAAGGGGAGTTGAAGGCAACTTGATAATTTGTTACTAATCTTGCTAACAACAAAACAAGAAGTAATAATATCAAACAAATGCAAACAACAATAAACAAGAAAAATAAGAAAGGTGTTTAACTTCAAAATTTAATTTTCTTAATTTTTATTTTACTACAACTGACTGGAAAAGGTTTCCAGCTTCAATAGATACAATAGCAAATAGTTTGCTAGTGTTTCTGTACTTGAGAAAAGTTAAGCTTAGTTGTGTTAAGGGAAAGTGTTTGTGAGATATATGTATTTTCCCTTGTTCCTAGGACAAAGCTTAAAATAGAAATTTCACATTTCCTATTCAAATTTGTCTTCGTTCCATTTGTAGATGAAATTGCTCTGAGGTGATTCGACATCCTTGACTCCTTGAGCACGTTTTATCTTTTTGCTTGTCTTTTCTCAAATTGCAGTAATAGACTTGACAGACTAGGAAGAGTTGATAAGATCATTCTTTGAATTCTCACAACCTAGTCTGCTATTTGAAACAGACTGTCAGCTTCACCAAAAGGTCACTGTCAACCTTTTGCTTCTCTTTGGTGATAGTATCTTCGACTTCGCATACTTTACTGTCAAACTTGACAGTCTTCTAAAATTTGATGTCGTTCAAAGGTACTGTCAACTATTCCGCTAAACATGCTGTCAACAATTCCCGCCAAAGTTGCTGTCAGTAAAACCTGATGTCTTAGAATGCTCATTCTTCGCCAAGTTTACTGTCAAAGGAATAGTTGCTGTCAGTAAAACTTGTTGTCTTTGATTCTTCAATCTCCGTCAAGTTTACTGTCGAGGAATAGTTGTTGTCAGTTGTTCCAAAAAGGTGCTATCACTTGAACATGCTGTCGTAGGCTACAGTTTCCAGAATGTTACTCTCAATGATTTTATCCATGTTGTGCATGAAAATTTTGTGAACTTCTACATCATAGATCATGTTATTACATTTTTACAAGACAGTAACTATTGAGACATACTGTCACATACTTGGCTTTAATACATACTGTTACAAGTGACAGCCAAACATACTGTCAATATACATATGACAGTATGTTTTACTTAGTTAATTTGTAATTAATCTAAGTATTTTATAGTTGATTACAATGTTAACACCACAATCCCTAACAATATGTATACTATTTTTTATTAAATAGAATTGCAAACCTATATTTATGTTTTGAGTGTTTAGTTGGTTATTAAACACGTATGTATACCATTATTATTAATCTGAAATTGAATTTAAATCATTTTTAATAAAAAAAGTACTTAAAAACTGGTCCAATTAAAGAAAAAAATAAGTTAATTAATCAGAATTGATCTTATTCACACTTTCATAAATATTATTAAATCATTAAAAATATTTCTTTTTCTGTTAAATTAACCGACATGTTCAAAATTTATATTTTTTTAATAAAACATGATAACAAATTTATAATCATTACCAAATTTTCAAATATTTTTAGATACATATATATTAATTATATAAGTATATGTTACCCAGATAATACACTATTATAGAAGGGGGTTGAATATAATAGTATCAAACAATCGGTTTTAGAACACAAATATATATAAGAAAAATTGTTTTGTATTAACTTTGAATAACTGAATACAAAACTCTCTCAAGAAAAACAATGTTCTTAAGAGCTGCTAGGTCATCAGAAAGATAATTATGTGAACGCTTATAATGTAGAACCTAATTATGTGTTTATATAGTACACAACTACATATCCAAATACAACATAGATAATGATAAAGATATCTTCCATAAAGGTAATAGAATTGCATTAAAACACTTCCTTTTTTATCCTAATCAATCTCTTATTTGTCTGTTTCCATCTTTGTCAAACTCTAATAATCATAAACTCTGTCGGTTGATAAACCCTGATAGAGTAAACTCTGTCGACAACTCCTAAACTCTGATGACGTCAGTTTAAACTGTGATCTTCATTATCTAACAGCATCAACTGTTTATTTCTAACAGTATACATGTAAACGAATTAGTCAGTACATAGATATTAGTTGATTGTTTAAATATTAAGTTAATAATTAAATTTATGATTTTATTATTTGAATTATTGAATATCTTCAATAATTTTAGTAAGGGAAAGTATAAAAATAAATGAATTAAATTTAATATTTATTTTATTTCTTTTGAGAAAACATAAATCAACAATATAAATATTGTGTGTGTAATCACAAATCATTTAAATTTTGTGAAACATGAAAATTTTGCACTTTTATTTTGAAAGAAAACAAATGCATTTAAATTAATAATAAAATTTTGATATTGACAAATAAAAAACCCAAGATAAAGAAAATAGAAAATTTTATGAAAAGATATATTTTGCACTTTTATTTTGAAAGAACACAGATGCTTTTAAATTAATAATAAAATTTTGATATTGACAAATAAAAAACTCAAGATAAAGAAAATAGAAAATTTTGTGAAAAAATATATATATTGTACTTTTATTTTGAAAGAAAACAGATGCATTTAAATTAATAATAAAATTTTGACATTGACAAATAAACCAAGATAAAGATAATAAAATGGATTGATTTAAAAAATTATTATTCCATTTCTTAAAATAGTTTATAATAAATTTGAATATCAATTATAAGTATAATTAGTTAATATTCAAATTATAATTAATTAGACAATGGGGACCAACTTTAAAAAAAATGAGATATGGCAATACAATTGATATAGATTTTTAAGAATTAGATTATGCATTTTTTATTTTTTATTTTATCATATAGTTATTTTTATTCAACAAAAATATTATGTAAATATAATGTTGTCTTCTTCATCATCTATTTTTTTTAAAACAATTATTTATAATATAATTATTTCGTATTGGTTCAATTTTAAAAACGATCTCTTTAAATTCCTTTCATCCAATCTACGTGAAACAATGCGTGAGGATTATTGTTATGAGCATTTATTCGGTTCAGTTCAAAATTAAATTGAACTGGAAAAAAATTGAAAATTTAAATTTTTATAAATTGAGTTAAAATATTTTATAAATTAAACATAAAATATTTAGTTTTTACAATTTTTAAAATCAAAATTTAAAAGAAAAATATATTATATTATTTTAATTTTTATATGTATTTTAATTTATAAATTCATCAAAAGTGATAATAATTAGAATATAATAATGCACAAATGATTAATATAAAATTTTAAACTTAATTTTAATCCACAAAACCTTCAATATATACAAAATATAATTAAATATATAATATATCTAATGTTATATATGAAAAACTGAAGATGCCAGAGTTTATCAGGCAGAGTTTATCTGACGTCATCAGAGTTTATTCAATCAGAGTTTGCTAACCGACAGAGTCTATGTTGGTCATATTTTGGTTCGACAAATTAGGAGATGATTGGAGATAATTAAAGAAGTGTTCGAGTAAAAATCTATTTCCTTTATGGAAGCTATCTTTTAGGAAGATAACGATGGAAATCGTATATTTGTATTTATTGATCATTATCTTTGCTGTAATTAGATAGGCAGTCGTGTACTATATAAATACAGGATTTGATTTACATTGATGTATCATTCAAATTACATTATTCTCATAACCTAACAGCATTTAAGAACATCTGGTTTCTTGAGAGAGTTTTGTATTAAGTTTGTCAAAATTAATACAAATAGTTCATTTTTTACATATTTGTGTTCTAAAGTCGATTGTTTTGTACTATTATATTCAACCTCATTCTATAATAGTTCATTACATGGGTAACATCTAATTTGATTTGACTCTCTGTCAAAAGGAAATTGATTTGACTTGATTTTTTTTGTTCAAAACCGAACCAAATCAAATTGAATTTCAGTTCAAATTAAATAAACTGAACCGGGTGAACTTTAAGAAAAATCTAATTGTTGGTTGCACTTAAAGTTGAATACAATTTTCATTGACTATATTATTATAACGTACAAACTTCAGTTCAATTTGCATTTAGACTCCGTTTGGTATTGATGTTACAGACAATTATAATAACTTTTTGCTAAAAAGTTGTCATAAAGGTATTTGTTAAAATTAAAAAGCCGTTGTTTGGAAAAACGTTTTTGGCCTAAAAACTGCTGTTAGAGAAACCATGTCCCCCATATTTTTGAAAAAATTTCTTTTCAAGTTTTTACAGGAAGTAACTATAAATTTTATCATCAAATCTCAAAATATGTCTAAATCAACAAAAATTACCAAATAGTTATCTGATTTTCCTAACATCACTTTTTTTACTTTCACTTTTATTCATAGCACAACAGTTTTCAACAGCAATTCCAAACGGAGCCTAGTCTTTTTAATTTTAAATTTTGAATTACAAGGGTTATGTTGCCAATAGCCAACAGGGTACAATTTTATCGATAAAATTTGCTTTTAATTTTTTTATTTTAAATTTACCTTTCAATTTCATGTGAAACTTGAGTTTGATGCTGGGTGGATTGAAATTAGTATTTCATTGATTTTAATTTTGGGTGAGATTCCATCTTTTGCAAAGACAGTTTGATGTGAAATTTAACTATGCACTTAAGTGAACCCATAATTTCCACTAATTTGTCTACTGCGATTTGGATATTTATATGCGAGTATCTTACTGTGACCTTAGATAATTACCTAAGATTAAAAGAATTTTTCATGTAAATATACTAGGGTTTTATTGTAATTATAGAAAATTTTATATATTTATAAAAATGTCACAAGCTTTTTACACTAAAAAACATTCTAATCTGAGATAATTTTCCTAAAATCAACCCTGTGGACTTTTTTCTCTTTATATATGAGAAAAAGGAACCTGGAGTTGATCTCAGTAAATTTCATAAGGTAATATAGTGTTTTAGTAAAAAAATTTAATGACAAATTTGTAATTATACATAATATTCTGAAATTACACCAGCACACTCGTGTTTTAATATGAGATCTGAGTATAAATTCAGGGAAATTATGTGAGTTCGACCTCAGGATCCTTAATCTCTTTATATATCAAATATATATACATAAAATAATTCACATGTGGATGCACAAGATACACGTGATAACAATTAGGTTTAGAGAAAAAATGAACCTGAGGTTGATATCAGGACATTTCGTAAAGTAATATGGTGTTTTAGTATAAGTTTTTAATGTTAAATTTATAATTATACATAATATTATGAAATTACATGAGTATAAATAACTTCAGGAAAATTATTCGACCTTAGGATCTCAATCTCTTACGTTATCTAAAGTTACCTTTAGGAAATTTTCCTAGAGTTAACTCTATTAAAGTGTCTCATTTTGTATCATGGGAGATGGAGAACAACAAATCTTCAAGTACCATACGAAAGAGTCTTATCTATTTTAAATATAGCATGGTTTTCACGTGCCTCGAACAAGTTTTCGATATTTTATTCTTGATTTCATAATTTCAGGTATGTCACTAATTTATACTTCCTACGTGCTTAAAACAAATCCCATAATTCATATAAATTAGTTTAAATAATAAACTGTTTTGTATGAATTTTTTCGGGAGTATAGTTTTTTTAACGTCATTCTATTCATGGTGTTTATGGTAGTACCATGCTTGTATGGTTATAATTTTTTTTATTGTTGCCTCCTTCAGTTAAGTTTTTTTTATGATATGATAATTTACAAGACCCGGATCTATAACATGTAAACTGTTTGTTAGATTATTATTTTTTGTTTGGCCGTGTACATGTTTACGAGTGTTGTACGATGTAGAGTTTAATTAAATTATGTGCAGATATATCTTCTTTTTCCTATGTTGGGTTTACTTGTTTATTAGTATAGAAAATTTAGCATATATTAGATATGGGTGCTCCGGCTTATGGTTAATTTTTGTAAAATGAGCTTGGGTACGTGTATGCGTTTATTAAACATGCTAGTTTTTTATACTTACATTGAAATGTTAATATAATATCATGCATGCTATTCTTTGTTACCTGTAGTACGTTTTTTATGAATTTGGTATTTTTTTTATTTAATTTAAATTGCTGCTACATGGATTAAAAAAAAGCATTTGACTTGCTTGGATAGGTTTAAAACTTTGTCATACTTGTCAATTTTAACTTCTTGATTTATTGTACTACTGGGCTATGACAATTTAGTACTATCCATCGTAACGGTTTACATGTTTTATTACCATTTATTTCCTGACGTGGAATATTTGTTTTTAAATGTTATCCAAATTTGTTTTCCCTAAACTTGTTTTGAAATATTTGTTCGTTCTTTTTATCTAGGTTTTTTTTAAGGTATTAGTTGTTTATTCATGTTTGTTATATCATATTTTTTGTCATAAGTTAGCTTCTTTTAGTAACTTTTTTTTGAAATCATTAACATGTTTCTAACTTTAATTTGTGTTCTCATTAATTTAGTAGTAACGTTTTTGTATATTATTTAAGGCATTTAAAATTCCATAATTGTTAGTTATTGTAGTTAATTGTCATCATTTACTTTTTTTATATATAGAAAATCATTTACTTTGTGTGTTTGAATGAAATGTTTTAATCTTTTTCAAATGCAATATTAAATTGTATGTCATATATGATGATTTTTTGTGCCTACAAGGAAGTGTCATATATGATGACTTTTTGTGCCTATAAATGAGTGCCAGATATGGTGGATTGTTGACCATATAAGGTGGTGTTTATGTGTCACTAATGACTTTGCATGTGCTTCTAAATTTATTCTAGTTACTGTTGAGTAAATATACAAATCACAAAAGTAATTATATGTATCATTCACACACACAATGCACAAAATTTTCAGTTACATTTTAACTTATTAATGAACGGGGTTACAATTTATTAGTTTTAAATTCATTAACTAATTTTTTTTAGCCATGATTTAATTTTATTATCAATATTTTTAATGGTTTTAATGAGCATTAACTACGATTTTATAATTTTTTTAATGTGGGTAGTTAATGTATAAGTACTCATTGTGTTTTAATAATATTATTTTTTATGTGTCCAATTAAATAGTTTCTTTTTGAATTCATTAGTTTATTTTTAACAAGATTGTGAATGATCTTTAGACAAATATCACACAATAAATGACTATTATTTTCTATTTTTTTCCAAATATATTTTATACCAATAATATTGGATTATTTTTCGATAATAAATATTAAATTTATAATTTTGCCTAATATATGTATAGTATTATATATTATTTTAGGTATCTGACTAAAGGGATACCCTTTGGTTAGATTTTTTCATCTAGATATCTAATTTATTTATTTCTAATAATATTATATTATATATTTTTTGTTATATATTTTTAATTATATTTTTCTTGTTTGATGCGGTATTAATTATTACTTATTTATTTATTTATTTATTTGAATCTTGATGCGATATTAATTGTCTTTTTGAATTTTCATTGCAGGACTTTGCTGCTTCTATACTTTTCTTTTCAGATATGAATGCTTTATTATCTGAATGTCCGGGGACATCTTGCATGACCTTCATGACCCTCAGTTAGATGATAAACTTTTTTGAATGAATAACTCCACTACCTTCGGTATTGTATTTCGATACAACTCATTTACGAGAAAGTATCTCCTGACAAAAAAAAAAAGAATCTCTGAGTTTAAGAGCACATATAAATACTGGGCGGTGGAGCAATTGAGAGGCAAGAGTGAGAGGAATTACAAAAATTTAAGATGTTTGGTTTTTTATCCTCTCAATACCTTTGTTTCTCCAAACATTACACAAATTATTACACAAGAAGAAGATAATTGGTGGTACAGACAAGAACACGAATGTATGGTGTGAACTTGATACGAATCTATTAGGTGAAATCATGGGCAGACTCTCTCTTACTGAGCAGGCTCGTTTCCGTGGCGTTTGAAAGAACTGGCGGGCTGCCCGTCCTATCACTAGTAGAAAATCATTACTATGGTATTGTTGTATTGATCGTTCGCTTCCAACTGCGAGTGCTGCCCGTCCTATCACTAGTATAAATTCATTATTATGGTATTGTTGGGTTAATCTTCCAACTGTGAGTAAAAGGTTAGAATTCCGACTCTACGACCCATCATCATCAGCTCCGGATCTAGCTTTAGTTCACAATATACCATTGAATAAATTAGGTATTCCATCTCCTTCTTACGAGGATATTTCGGTTTATGTCAAGCAAAATTGGTTATTTATCTGCTGCGCTAGGCCAAGATTGTCTAGATGGAGACGGAGATTATTTGTATTAATCTCTCCTTCTACCAAAAGAATCATTACCCTCCCTTTATTAGACTATCCTCGTCTTTTTAAGAAGTTTATGACAACGTTTACTGCCAACCCTGATTCTCCAAATTGCGTCTTCTTTCTCTTAGACACTAGCCATCCTCGCAAACTAGATCTGGAATGGTTATAACATATCGGAATGGTGATAAAGCATGGACTGCTAGAGAATTCGATACATTTGTTGATTTTTTGCCTTGTATCTCTTATCCTGTCTACATTCGTGGAATCATGTACATTGTTTCCCCTTATGGACAACTAGCATCCTATAATATCATTGACGATGAAATTAAGTTTGAAAGTTTGTCTGTAGACGAGCTTTTTAGACTAAATTATATATCTTCGAGGATCTACAGAGTGTTTGAGTTGAATGGAGAGCTGATGCTGATATATTTTGGCTCTCGTTTGAAACACAACACCACTTCTCTTGGCAAACAGTGTATAAAATTGTATGAGTGGTCAAACAAGTTTTGGATTCCTGTGAGCACATTAGGCGACAATGCATTATTTGTGAACGACAAAGTTGTTCAACTTACAACTGTTAATGGAGAGAAATTGGGTATTAATGGAATATTATCAAACAAGTTATATTGGTTTTCTAATTGTGGGTGCCTTATTTACTCCATAGATGGTGAATTAGTTGAATATAAGTCTATCAAGTCAAACTTGTTGGAGGATGGTGTTGGTATTTTACCCAAGTACAAGTTTGGTTGTAATATTTCTTTTGCTGATGAAACTAAGGAAATGTATTGGTTAGATCCCCGTGTTTACTGAAAAAATCTAGGTAAACCATTGAGTATTGTTATATTCTAAAGTTATATACATCTACACCCTCTCCCTCTTCCCATCTCCCTTCTCCCCATATCTTTTTCCTTTTTTTGAAACCATAATTTCAAATACGCTTTTTCTTTTCTACATAAGTGTTTTAGTTTAAATCACGATTTAAAAACATATCCTTNTTAAGAGCACATATAAATATTGGGCGGTGGAGCAATTGAGAGGCAAGAGTGAGAGGGATTACAAAAATTTAAGATGTTTGGTTTTTTATCCTCTCAATGCCTTTGTTTCTCCAAACATTACACAAATTATTACACAAGAAGAAGATAATTGGTGGTACAGACAAGAACACGAATGTATGGTGTGAACTTGATACGAATCTATTAGGTGAAATCATGGGCAGACTCTCTCTTACTGAGCAGGCTCGTTTCCGTGGCGTTTGAAAGAACTGGCGGACTGCCCGTCCTACCACTAGTAGAAAATCATTACTATGGTATTGTTGTATTGATCGTTCGCTTCCAACTGCGAGTGCTGCCCGTCCTATCACTAGTATAAATTCATTATTATGGTATTGTTGGGTTAATCTTCCAACTGTGAGTAAAAGGTTAGAATTCCGACTCTACGACCCATCATCATCAGCTCCGGATCTAGCTTTAGTTCACAATATACCATTGAATAAATTAGGTATTCCATCTCCTTCTTACGAGGATATTTCGGTTTATGTCAAGCAAAATTGGTTATTTATCTGCTGCGCTAGGCCAAGATTGTCTAGATGGAGACGGAGATTATTTGTATTAATCTCTCCTTCTACCAAAAGAATCATTACCCTCCCTTTATTAGACTATCCTCGTCTTTTTAAGAAGTTTATGACAACGTTTACTGCCAACCCTGATTCTCCAAATTGCGTCTTCTTTCTCTTAGACACTAGCCATCCTCGCAAACTAGATCTGGAATGGTTATAACATATCGGAATGGTGATAAAGCATGGACTGCTAGAGAATTCGATACATTTGTTGATTTTTTGCCTTGTATCTCTTATCCTGTCTACATTCGTGGAATCATGTACATTGTTTCCCCTTATGGACAACTAGCATCCTATAATATCATTGACGATGAAATTAAGTTTGAAAGTTTGTCTGTAGACGAGCTTTTTAGACTAAATTATATATCTTCGAGGATCTACAGAGTGTTTGAGTTGAATGGAGAGCTGATGCTGATATATTTTGGCTCTCGTTTGAAACACAACACCACTTCTCTTGGCAAACAGTGTATAAAATTGTATGATTGGTCAAACAAGTTTTGGATTCCTGTGAGCACATTAGGCGACAATGCATTATTTGTGAACGACAAAGTTGTTCAAGTTACAACTGTTAATGGAGAGAAATTGGGTATTATTGGAATATTGTCAAACAAGTTATATTGGTTTTCTGATTGTGGGTGCCTTATTTACTCCATAGAGGATGGTGAATTAGTTGAATATAAGTCTATTAAGTCAAACTTGTTGGAGGATGGTGTTGGTATTTTACCCAAGTACAAGTTTGGTTGTAATATTTCTTTTGCTGGTGAAACTAAGGAAATGTATTGGTTAGATCCCCGTGTTTACTGAAAAAATCTAGGCAAACCATTGAGTATTGTTATATTCTAAAGTTATATTCATCTACACCCCCTCCCTCTTCCCATCTCCCTTCTCCCCGTATCTTTTTCCTTTTTTTGAAACCATAATTTCAAATACGCTTTTTCTTTTTTATATAAGTGTTTTAGTTTAAATCACAATTTAAAAACATATCCTCTTATCAAATCTGAAATTTTTAGCCTTTTTAAATCTTCATATCTGTTTTCGTATCTTTCGGATTTGATTCGTATCATCTGATCTGTTTTCATATATGATAAAACAATTTTAGTGTCATATATGATGACTTTTTGTACCTATAATATGGGGCATGACCATTTTTATGGCGTTTTGACCTTATTTGATGGTGGTTATACGTTATTTATGACGATTTTGTATCATATTAGATGACTTCTTATTATAATTTGAGAGTTTTATACTATAATTTTATACCATATATTTATGTTACACGTTCGTCGACTTATTTGTCTTTGTTGATTTATTTTTTTATTTTTCAGATTTAATTGGACGAGTTATTGTGGGTAGATGGAAGATGAATGAAAGCAAGGATTTTAATGTACAACATTTGTAATTTATAACTTATTCTCTAAAAAGTGTTATCTTTTCTGATATGACGGTGTTATTGTCTAAACTTCCGGAGGAATCTCTTTCTTATGGTAGTCATAATTTAGGTTACGGCCCATGAGATTGATTAAGCATACCTTTCGGTTAGATGATAAGCGAGGAAAGAAACCTCAGTACCTCACAACGAGGGTGAGTATTCGGTTAACCGAAACCGAATTTTTTTTTGGTTAACCGAAACTGAAATTTTTTTCGGTTAACCGAAACTGAATTTTTTTTCGGTTAACCGAAACCGAATTAGTTATTGAAAAACGTTACCAAAAACCGAACCGAAATTAATTTAATTTTTAATCGAAACCGAAATTATTATTTCGGTTATTACCGAAAACCGAATTTATAAACCGAAATTTATTTTAAAAAAATTAAAAAAACTGAAAATTAACTATCTATTGTAATAAAATATTATATTATATATATTAATATATAATATATATTGTATATATAATATATGCAATATAGTATATATTAAAAATATGTATATATATATATTAATATATATATATATATACTATATTACATATTATATATATATATATATATATATTAATATACGTATATTATACATAATATAATATTGTATATAATATAATATTAAATCGGTTAATAAATTCGGTTATTTGGTTAACCGCGGTTAATAACCGAATAACCGAAATGTCAAAAAAACTCTACCAAAAACCAAACCGAATTTTATAAAACGGTTAACCGAATTGAATTTTTTTCGGTTAATCAGTTCGGTTATCGGTTAACTGAACCGAATGCTCACCCCTACTCACAACCCCTAAATTTTTTGGGATATGTACTTCGAATTATCTACCAATAAAACGTTTATCGTTTTCGGAAAAAAAATACATTTGATAGGATACACAACATTAGTTGCGAGATGAGATAAGCATACCAGCTCAAATAGTTTTGAAAACGGCTATTGCTTGTAGTAATATTAATCATATGATTCTTTTTCATTTTTCAACAATGAATTCTTTGATTTCTATTCCTGTATGGCGAGCACCACCCTGCACTCTCATAAAAACTTCTTCTCCAACTTTGAGTGCAGTTACAGGTATTGCAGATCCATTCCCTGAAGCAGATATTAGCGACAGTCCGGTTATCGGCACAACTGACAATTCAAGTCTAAAATGGTATATGCAATACAGAGATAGCATACCCTTGTTTGCCGAGATCAGGGCAACCGTCTCGGCATTTTGTAAAAGAGTGCTATAAACGGTTTCATTATCAATTTCTGCCTGTAGGAATGGAAGCTTTAAATTAATATGCAGGAAATTAGAACTAAAAATCAGCCTCCATGGGTTAAACGACTGAATGAGCAAAACCTCGAAGATAATATTTGTTATACTAACTCAGATCCTAAAAATGTTTGCCATTGGAGTCCTAATTTAAGAACACGTCACAAACTCTAACTATTTAGTAGTGTCAGCACCTACAATCATGCTGTGTCCTGTGGACGATTACTCGATTAGTTCTTGGGAAAATGAAGTTCCATTCTTCCATGCAACACAGGAAGAAAGTCTAGCAATGTAATGCGTATGGGACATACTTGAAATGGACATGTATATATAAATCTAGTTGTGAACTTGTGATTCTCTATTTTTTATGTAGATCAATTAATATTTAATAACACCCTTCCTTCGTGGCAAAAAAAAAAAAAAAANACTTGAAGTGGACATGTATATATAAATCTAGTTGTGAACTTGTGATTCTCTATTTTTTATGTGGATCAATTAATATTTAATAACACCCTTCCTCAGCAAAAATAAATTATCAACCTTGAATCAATTAGTTCAGGTTTTACCCCCAGGATCTAATAACACTTTTAGCCAGTAACCAATTTTAGTCATAACTCAGCAAGCCTATCATTGGTACATAACCTGGTGGGGGATTTTTCTCCAATCTTATTCCTGTAGGGAATCCCTTTTCCTAGTGCGTGACAAGAAAGTTCTTAACAAACTATTGGGAAAAAAATTATCAGAGTCTCAACGAACTCAGGCCTACTTTATATTATGATGCTTTAAAATTACCAAGAAAGCTGCACACCTTTGCCTCAACAAGAATTAACGGTCTAGTCTCTATCTTTAAACGCCCAACAACTGCTGTCCGCTGGTTTCCACTTTGATCAACCACAATTACCTCCATGCCAGATTTTAATTCTGAGAGGTAACAAGTTTTTCCTCCAGGAGCAGCAACATAGGCATGAACAGGTCCCTGCATATATCCAAAAAAAGTAGAAACACAAATTCCAAAGGTCAGCTCTATGATTACTTTAAGCTTTTTAGGGTATCAGGATGAGCTGGATGGCCAAACATACACCGGATTTGACTTGTTTAAGCCATCTAATCTTAATGTAAGGAAATATGGAAATGAATTGAGTATTGAGTTAAAGGAAAAATGGAAATGAAGAGAGGCGTACCTTTAATGGAAACTTACTGAAACTAATCAAGGTGACAATTACTAATTTTGTTTTTTGCTATAATGTCTTAAGTCGTAGCTTCGTCTTGGAATTATTGCAATATTTTCTCACTTTTTTTAGATTGATTTATGCTGGTGAGCTAAGATGCAGGTAGTTTTGGCTAAGATGCATGTGTCGTAGTGCAAAACGTTATGTCAACTTATGATATATAGCAGAAAAATAAGTGAAATCCAACCACCAAATACCTGGTAATCTGGACGGCAGACATTGTATATTTAAACTTAATTTATAATAGCACTGCATTTAATTTTGAATGACATGTAAGAAGACTCACTGCATTGACACGAAAAGGCCTACTCGAAATGTAGCTCGTTTCTAAGCACTCTGAGTGAACTAGGAACAGCCCTCTTGCAAAGGACCCAACCTGCAAATATTAAATCACATAATATAAGATTGATGCATCTAAAATATATTGGATGGTCAATTAGTAGTTGAAGGAGATCACAAATGCCGCTGGGGCACAGGAAGCAAACCAGAAGACCTTCCCCTGGCTTCATCAAACTACATAGATCCACACAGACTCTATCACCCATTCCAGTCATTTGAACACGAGATACAGTAGCTCTAGTCAAGCCTAACGGAATGCCCGCTTCATCTATTCTATCGAAATATTCCTGTTGGAATCAACCACAATAAGAAACAATAATCATCCAGGGAAGCAGCATTGTAAATTGGATTACCTTCATATCAAGGACAGCTTTGACATCCTCTACTTTTAAAACCACTCCTCCTAATCCAAGCTCCAGTGCCTATAATTGCATATAAGAAACCATATAGGACGCATTAGACTAGAAAACTCTCTCAAAATTTAGTAAGAAGAAACCCCCAATACATGACTTGTTGGTATAAAGAGAGAGAGGGAGAGAGAGAGAGAGGGTAACAAACATGAGCAAATGGTAGGGAGATGGGGAGAGGAGAATAGAAAAGTAGTCCAGCCTCTTTCAACAGCAGTGGTCATGACTTGTTGATTCTCAGTCCACAACCACACTTGCTTCTTCATCCGCATTCTTGTCTTACTAGTAATCATCATCATCATCATCCTTTTGCATTTCCCTAATTAAATTCACTCAAAATTGAGTAACAATTGCTTTGTTAAATAAAACAAAATCTAGATTGAGTTGTAAAACTAGTAACCTCCTCCTCCTGCTGCTGCAATTGGAATTTGGAGTGATGATAATGAGGAATATAACATACTCATTTTTTGTTTGTATCTTTTGTATTCACTCCTATATTTAAATTATGCAACCCCGTATTTTGCGGGATCGAGACGATTTATATCCTTATTTCCGGAAAAAAATAGGANATCACCCATTCCAGTCATTTGAACACGAGATACAGTAGCTCTAGTCAAGCCTAACGGAATGCCCGCTTCATCTATTCTATCGAAATATTCCTGTTGGAATCAACCACAATAAGAAACAATAATCATCCAGGGAAGCAGCATTGTAAATTGGATTACCTTCATATCAAGGACAGCTTTGACATCCTCTACTTTTAAAACCACTCCTCCTAATCCAAGCTCCAGTGCCTATAATTGCATATAAGAAACCATATAGGACGCATTAGACTAGAAAACTCTCTCAAAATTTAGTAAGAAGAAACCCCCAATACATGACTTGTTGGTATAAAGAGAGAGAGGGAGAGAGAGAGAGAGGGTAACAAACATGAGCAAATGGTAGGGAGATGGGGAGAGGAGAATAGAAAAGTAGTCCAGCCTCTTTCAACAGCAGTGGTCATGACTTGTTGATTCTCAGTCCACAACCACACTTGCTTCTTCATCCGCATTCTTGTCTTACTAGTAATCATCATCATCATCATCCTTTTGCATTTCCCTAATTAAATTCACTCAAAATTGAGTAACAATTGCTTTGTTAAATAAAACAAAATTTAGATTGAGTTGTAAAACTAGTAACCTCCTCCTCCTGCCGCTGCAATTGGAATTTGGAG